>BMAT01011867.1:666299-680501 GCA_019649035.1 Elysia marginata | reverse complement strand
AAAAACGCACGGTTGCTATTGTTACAAGCCCAGTGATGATGACTAGTTGAATAAATAAATTCAAGGACATGGTTCAAAATTATTAACAGGGTAAAAATGACTCATTACCAAGATATAAGACGACGACACAAAAATTTTTCAAGTTATGCATTTTATTTTAATTCTCTGCTTTTGCTCTTGTTGTTGTTAACACTTTTTTTTCAGTTTTACGATGCTCACACTATTTTTATGGTTTAAGTAATGGTTTATTTACCAATTAGGCAGTTTTTCAAAATATAAGTGCAATATATTTAAAACCCTGCCACAGATAATTAGGTACCGGTACGGTGAAGAAAAGAGCCCAGCATTTATCTTATGTTTCAGGTTTTGTGCCAGGATGTTTGCCACAGACTGGCGGTGTATAACGAAAGCGAGCAATTGGCACCAACGACATAATCTGTGATCGCATGGAACTAGTGAGCCGAGGGCGTCTTCACTTCAAGTTACTGTTATATCTCTCTCAGTTCTGCAGAAAAGTCTGACCTTAGATTAGGAACCGCTTTAAAACTACAGCGCAGCCTACGCACCTATTTACACATACACATACTCCAGTATTAGGCGTGTGTACGTGATTGTAGAGATAAGCCAGTTTACATTATTTTCACGTTTGAACAGTTTTAAAGCTTCTAATCTGAAATGTTCTGGCACTGCTCAGTCTCGAGAACGGACCAGTCTGAGAATGGTTTCAATTAAAGCAAGAAATCAATAAATTCACTTCATGAAGATCTTAAATATTTCCACGGTGCATTATTCTTTCCAACGCTCACTTTTTTCCTCACTGTTTTACAGCAATTGTTAAACACTACAAACGGAATAAAGAGAAGAAAAAAAACTAAGTATATAAACGTACGAAGAGAGTTGTAAATAAAGCTGTATCTTAGGCAAGCCATACTTCCAAGAGCCCGATCAGCCATATTAATACAAATGCTTACATGACAACAATTCAGTTAACCCACTCACTGAATCATAGTCATAAAAATCATGGTTGTATTCGCAGCTGTCTATGGTAACACCTAAAACTTGCATACAGCTTATAAGCTCGTTTTTTCTATCTGAAAATATTTTTAAAATAAAAAAAAAACAAGACTACAGTTAATACAGAAACCGTCCTTTTTTTATTTCTCAAGCTCTCAACTAACAGTAACAGGGCGGATTCATCAGACATCTGGCCAAACCGGCTACCGGTTTCTATGAGCGGTGAAATAGGTAATTGGTTAGAGGGGGTGAATGAAAGGCAGACATTTTCTGTGCCTCAGGTAAAAACAATTACCGTGCCTGGTTTGTAGAAAGCCGAGAGAGACACATCATCAAGGCACGAAAAGCTGGTTGGGGCTAGGGTGAAAGTTCAGAAAGACGAGGTACGTCAAAGATGTGGGGCAGGCCTAAATTTGAGTGGATACTGGATAGTAGTATTCTGGAGGAGTTGGGCATAAGCCTAGGCTGAGCAGAAACGTAGGATATCTGGAGATGAAAAAGCCTAGGCCACAGGCTGCGGGTACCGGTTTGAGTTTGTTCTATGGCGAGAAAGGAAAGAAAACTCACGTGAGGATTACTGGGGAAATGTTAAAAGCGCTCACTCCTTACCTGCTGATCTGTAATCTAAATGTAGCTTGAAGTTTTCCAGTTTGCCTTGGGTGTGCTGCTTTACCAGTGAATTTGTTTTAAAAAATATATAAAGAAAAGTTTCACATGTATTTATCAACTGTTATTGGAGCAGAATTTCCTTCTTCGGCAAGACTAAAATCGGAAGCAGAAACTGAGAAAAGCTTGACGTTTCCTTCAACAATGCACTCAATAAATGATTTCATTAAAATACGTACAATCACTTGCAGTGCAGCCTATACATACATATATCCTAGAGTAATCTTGCTTTGAATTTGATTACGGTGAGATAAAGTAACACGTTTAAATAACAAATTGCGGCATTGCCTAACGTATGTCACAGGTCTTAAGAAATTTAAACTGCTTGGGCTACTGATGAAACAAAAGAAAAGGTACTTCGCTCACAAAGTTTTAACGCTGACAAATCCGAGTTCGACTAGAAAGATAATGCAAGCACCAGGTAGTCCATACATCAAGTCCACCTTCCCAAAAAAAAGCGGGAACGCATACGTTTAAGTTCTAGTAAAAAGTATCTGTATCTGTCACATTGAATCTTGGCCGCTTACACACCACATGGAATAATGTGCACCACAAATCTTGAAGCCTGGGTAGAAGTGAAGCACAAAATACAACCTTTTCACAAGCGAGCGTGTCTGCAGTTTTAAGGCTAAATATTTTGGCAGGTCAAACCACGGTATTTTTCAGAAGCATTCACCTTTTTACCTTAAGGTTCTTGGAACAACTTGAACTAGCAGAAAGCCAAATAATGAAGCAGTAAAATAAAAAATCTAGTGAAACGGGACCAGCTAAAAAACTAATGAAATTTTGAGGGAAAAAAACAAAAACAGAAGTTTGACATTTTGAAATTGCTCAAAAATCTCTTTAACGGCTTATAAGTCTCATTTGATCTATCAGAGTAACAAACAATAAATTTTCCAGGCAGTTCAACGTTTTGTCATTATTTAAAATGAAAGATTTGAAACTCATATTTTTCTTCAATTTAATTTTCCAATATTCGTAAAAAGATCTAAACTGAATAGAGTTTTAAATCATTTTTACATTAATTTAAAATAAACATCTTTCAATGTTATTTGGATAAGTGCCACCATTTCAGCGTGGCAGAGTGGTTAGCGCGTCCGACTCGCGATCTGGAGGTCGTGGGTTCGATTCCCGACCATGCCGTGTTGCAGTTGCCTTGGGAAAGCAATTTACCCTAACAGGCTAACTTTCCCCAGTCCACCCACCTGTAAAATGGGTGCCCAGCTACAGGCAATTCTTGAATTTGTAATGTGCGCCTGCAACACCCTGCAGATGGGTTTAAATTTACTGGTCTGCTGGGGCATTAGTGGCGCTGCTCTTGTGGCGACACAGTTACGCTGAGTAACGAAGCCAAATTTCCCAAAAGGGATTAATAAAGTGTATAAAAATATAAAAAAATTTCAGTGGCAGTAGGAAATCACAAAATTAATAGATTACCTCAGTCAAAAGATGATAGTTTTAGATTTATAAGATCCACGACAAACAATGGTATGATTATCATTATAAATAAGAAAAATAACCAGTACCCCCTCCCCCCCCACACACACACACACTTATCTCTCAAACAGCATTATGCATTTAAACAATGTTAAGAAGATAACTCTTTACTACGATTCCCTGCGTAAATTAGAACCTATTATTACACAAAGTGTGAAATTTTTCAGGACAAGCAGTCAAATATTTGGGAATCTACTATATAGGCTGAAGAAGCCATGAAATATAATTATGTTTATTACTAAGAAACATTTACAATCCTGATTCTAAAGGAAGTTATTTTATCAATATTTATCTGAGGTAAAAATTTTGAATTATGAAGTTATAATATAAAAACAACCACACTCATAACCAAAAATATGGGACGACTTTCCACATAACTACATATTATTACAAGCAGTAGACTGTGAGTCATGCTAAGTTTAATTTTAAAAAATTACATCAACACTTAATGTCAGGCAAGAGGGCCCTGTTCTGCTTTAGTGGTCCCAGTTAGAAAATTTTAAAACAAAAATAGATCAGGGTAAAAAACTAAAAAAAGTAAAAGAAAAAACCATTAGAGTAAAACAAAGTTAAAATTATTTCAATGTGCCACTTTTCATTAATTCCAATGTAACATTTTATGTCATAAATATAAAGCTTAACGCTTACAGAACAGTGATCTTTAACAGTGGTCACAGTGAATAATAACTTATAACAAACCATTTGTCAAATATATTTATTTGGTAAAAAAAAAAAATCAAATGGCACTCTTTAACAATAACAGTATTAACACCACTTTCAGCCAAAAAGGGGAAATGAAACAATACCAGAAGCAATACCAGTCAAAAACCCTATTTAACAGCAAATTATATAGATCTTGAAAACTATCAATTTGACTTTGAGACGAATTTTAACTTATATTCCCTTTCAACATTGAAGTCAGTCCGAAAAACATATATTTTAATCAGTGCATATATGCAAGTGGGATCTAAGAGTTCATTAACCATCTATTGAATTGTAATTTTGTCGATTAGATCCAGCACGCAAAATTAAATCTAGGCCTAAATATTTCTGGCTGGCTTTGTTCATCTGTCATTCTGTGTGTCCAAGATTCAATCTTTGAAGTCTTATCTTCGTACTGCATATGTGTAAAAAAGTTAGTCATTTTTATCAATTTAGGGCAAAGATCGACTAGACATATTTTCAAAATTAAATTGAGGTACTCTACAAGTACAAGAGCTTATTTTTCAAATTTTAAATCCAAATGGGTGTCAGCCTTAAAATATCTATCTTGAGATAAAAGGCTCGCCATTGTAAAAGCTAGGTATTGTGTTGAACTACATTTAAGCTTTCTTTCGTGGCGAAGCTTGGGTTTAAAGTAAAAGCAAGATCTAGGGTTTGTGACAAAAAAAAAATCATAAACTTCTTGGTGCGACTTTTCTTGAGAATTTAATTCAATCCTATTTGGGGCATATTTTAGAACTTTTTAAGAATGTTTTTGAAAAGTTTGCCTTGGAACATAAAAACTTCCCCTTACCCAAACAGTTTAACATTTATAATTATAAGCAGAAGTCTGAAATAAAAGGTAAGGTTAAACTGGTAAAAAACATCAAATTTCAGACCTGACACTGTATGCTTGGTTTTTAGCTATTGTAAAACTTTATACTTTTCTGGTCATTTTGTTGAAAAAATTAGGTCAATACGACAATAAGAAATATTTTTTTTTTAGTTTTCAAAATTACCAAGATACTATAAATGAATATGAATAATACATAAATTTTATTTTCTTAATATAAGTTATATTTTTCTCGCTATTGACACAAAACTTTGTATATATATACTTGCTTTGTGACTTATGAGAAAGATAACACACTATCTAGAACTAAGTGTGCATTACAAATATTTTTTAAGTTAAATGCGTGAAAAAGATACCCCTACCCCTAGAAATTTTTTGCAAAATTTGTAACTGATAGTTCTTAGGGGTATAAATAATGTTGTACCATGAATATTTCTATGATTTTTGTTTGTTTTCTAGACCATTAACAAAGTAACAAAACTAACTAACATTAGAACAAAGTTTGAAGAAGATTGGACAAAAACTTTTTTAGATATCTTGACTTTGTGTTGTACTTTGTAGCAATTTCTATTTGCCAGTTTAACCTCACCTTAAAAAAAAAAGCTTCTAAAGGGAAATGATTTTAATGAAGAGAAAGAAAGAAAGAGAAGGCCATAAAGAACAGTTTAATAATAATAGTAAGGTGACAGGTTGAAAAGATTAAAGGAACTGAAGGATAAAACTTTAAAAGAGTAGACCGTAGAAATAGGGAGAGACAATTTGAACAGACCAACACACAACGAGATCTAGCCTATATATGACAAAGGAAAAAAAAAGGAGAACAGGAGGTGCAGAGAGCAAAACAGGGAGAGAAAAGCGTAAAAACTAATCTAAATTTAGAGTAAAATTACAAAAAAAAAAAGGAATATATATATTTATAGAGGAAAATGTAACTTGTAAGAGAAGCAGGAGACATAACAAGAGTTAGACTTAGAGAGAAGAGAGGGTTATCCTTATAGGGAGAGAGATGTGGGGAAGGATAGCCTACATATAATAAAGCAACGTCACAGCCCTGGAAAAATTGATCAATTTATCAGATGGGAAGAGAGGGTTGAAGAAAAGACAAAAATTGAAAAATGTACTGTATAATTGGGAAGAATTTTATGGGGAGAAATGAATTTTATAGTAATATAACAAGAGACAAAAAAAAGGGGGGGGGGTCGAAAAAAGAACTTCAGAATCTAGATTAGTCTCTAGAGTCTAGATCTAGATCTGGTATACATTATAAAATTAAAAGAGATTTTGAAATAAGAAAGACTCCTAGATCTAGATCTAGACTTTTAGGCTATCTCTCATACAGAGCATGATGTCTCTATATCTAGCCAATCTAGTGTCTGTCTGACCATTTGAAGTAAAGTTGGCTTTGTGAGTAGATCTACTGAACTGAATGTCGTCTGGTCGATGCCATCTCCAGTCTGATACTTTAGCCCTTGTAAACTTAGGTGTGCATAGAATGTACTTACCGAAAGAGTAGCTCAGTCAATCAAATATTTAAAACCTGCCAAGCTACTGTCAGATCCGAACGGAAACAAGGAAAAGGAAGACATCAAACAAACACGAGATGACCAGTCTATGGCCAAGACTAAGCGTACCTGAGGCACAAGCTTCAGCCCTCTGCACTTGACTCTTGTCTAAAAACGAACCTAAAGGTAAACTAAGGTTGTTTAAAAACTAGGAATCAGAAGGTTCAGCTATGTCAGAGGCTACAAAACAATAACATTAAAAAGGGGATGAACCCTTTGTTACCCCTTTAATAAGGCATAGTGAGTTATAACCCCTTCACTACATCCAAAAAGGAAGAAAAAGAAGGGGGAAAATGAAACAAGAGAAAATTAGCACACAAAAAAAAAAATACAGAAGAAAAAAAACACTTGTGCTGAGCTACTCAAAAAACAAAAGCAAATTTTTATTGCTTTTTATTCGTCGTTGATTAAGTATGAACTTCCATAAGCATTTTGCTAAACCTCAGATGAAGCAGGCGCATAAAAATGCACCTCTTCATGTTTTGTGTGCCAATTATGTCTACCTATCGATCTAGTTTAGATCGGCACATGTGTCAAAAGATTAACAAAGATTATGGTTTGTAGAAGAAATGGAGGTGAAAAAAATGAATCAAAGTTTATATGTTTTGAGCCCGTATGCATTTCACCCCAAACACTGTATACATTGCCATTCCCCTAAACTATTTAAACTTTTAGGATACAGAAGTGATTTTAAAAATATATCAAAAAATCTATTTGTTAAATCATTTTATACTACACATGTCATTTTTTTTTAAATTTCTTAGGTAAATATTTAATATAATTTTAGCATAATATAACTTCTTTTTGTTGAAAAACCTGCAACAAAAATCAGCCCCTTATTCTCTTTTCAGTATTCAATCAAATTTTACAAAAAAAAATACATTTTGAAAGTTTCATTAGTTTTGTGATTTTGAATACAATCAGAGATAATTTAAGTATCTACTTAAACTATCTCTGATACAATGCACAATGTAATTTTTAACCAATTTTCAAGAAGAGTAATTCGCCTTAGACCAGTCAGAAAGTCTATATTTATGATTATTTCCCTTTGATAAGTTTTTTTTTTGCTCCCATCCCTTATCTTGCTATGTTGTTATTCAAAGGTTTTGACAGTCTTTCTAATAAGGAAACAAAAAAGAATTGTGTGCATTTGATTTTTTTTCCTTTTGTTCACAAATTTTTCGATTTTGCCATGTAGCTTACAGTAAAAACAAATTGATTACAGTTTACATCCGTATGTTTTCAACACAGAATGGAATCATCGTCATTTTAATTCCTTAAAGCTTAAAAACCTCAAGTTTTTGGTCAAAATCTGGGTGTTTTTTCATGTATCAAAATTAATCAAGCTACTTCAACTGCTAAATGATTCTTAATATTTTGTTGATGCGTTTATGCTTTGATTCCGTGTTACGTTTGAGCTCGTATTTATTAATTAATTAATGTGTAGGCCTACATTTTCAGTTTGCATTGATCTTTGCGTTTAAACTGAACGCAGTTTGTCACCATTTTAGGAAATCTTATTATTATTCTTGTTATTTTTACTGCCTAAACAAACAGTTGTACTCACATTTTCAAAGGTTTCAGTAGGCCTACAGGTCGACTAGTAGACCTTTACGGTAATTTTTAATATCTGACATGGGACCGCTCGCAAGCAGGGTCATCCGACCGCTCAGCTTCAGATGCTATTCTTCTTATTTCTGCCATGAGGTTTTCTTCTAATAGTCTCAGTTTTCTGCCATGTCTCAAAGTTTATCTAGGCGTTGTTTTGATGTTAAAATGATTTTTTTGGGTCAGAACATTTTTGTCCTCTTTGCTCAATGTAAGTGAGATTGTTGTGATTGGTATACCTCAAGGTTTTTTGTTACTTTCTGCAAAGCAAAACTGCATTGTCTCTTTTATAGAAATGTACTGGTCTTTAACCTTCTTTAACTACATTGAACATAATGTTTTCTAATGTTATGTATCACTAGACTTGTGAATATATTACGAGCTAAAGGTTTTTATCGAGGATGGCGTCCTTATTTTGGACATCTACAAATTGATGATATAGGATTGGGAGTCTCTTTTTTTCCCTCTTTTTTATTTTAGAATGATATAGGAGTTCTCCCCTTTTTCTTATTAGCGATAGAGCTAGACAAGTAGTTTTTTTGCCCTTCGCACTATCATTTAAGAAGATTGGGTGGTAACGGATAATCCCATTATGTCTTCATATATAATGTACTCTTGTCTTTAGTTTTAGTCCGGAAATGTTTTATATCTCCATTGTAATATGTATTGTTTATGAAAAAGGCAATCAAAAAAAGCCGAAACGTTTTTATGTTATAACTTAGGTAGTATTGTTTTTTTCTTGTGTCAAGAAGTAATAGGTTGTTAATCTGCTTTTTATAAACTATTAGAGAGAGAGAGAGAGAGAGAGACAGAGAGAGACAGAGAGACAGAGAGGGAGAGAGAGAGAGAAGCAGATGGACCAATTAGTTAGATAGCTTAACAACTCAAGAATATACTTCAAACAAGCATTGCCTCAGACTTGTCTCGAAGCAAAGCATTTTGAATCACTTTTGTTAGGGAAAAGAAGCATTCGTACAAGTTTCTGCTGAATTCATCACAAATTAATAAGCATACCAACTGGGGTAAGTTATTATTTTGGCAATTTATGCCTGTATCCTAAACTTTCTATTGCCTGTTTCACGCAAAATAATCAGTGCTCTTTCTTTCTTAACCCTGTAAGTATTTTTTAAATATTGCACATGGTCTAAAATTTTGGCTTAACTACCTTTAGATTTTCAAAATCACTTGTTGAGGATTTAAGCGCTTTTTAAGTTTTGATTATACATTTTGTGATTCAAAAATAGTTAGCCTTTAAGAGTTTTACGGCACAGAAGTTGTTCAAAGCGCTAGCTTGTTTCACAGGCGAGTTGCGTTACATGGCGTTGTCACGCTCACATTGGGGTAATAGTCCTTCTTTGTGGCTCCGCCAGATATGACATAAAGATGTGTCTCGCTTCATGTAAAACAGACGTTTCCCTATGGTCGATTTTACGAAGAAAATATGGCAAAAGTGATACATTATGTTATTGACTGTGAACATTTTCGAAATAAACCCGGAGAGAAAAAAATGTAGAAACATGCAAAATTTTTTTTTATGCCTGAAACAGACTACATTGAAGCTTGGGGAGAGAAGAACAATAATTCTGCACATCTGCCATATACTGATTGTATGTTTTAAGATGCAAATAGTTGTTTCAACCTGTTTAATTTGATATCAGTTTAAATGCGTTTTACTGGCAACTACTACTTTTATTGAGACTTCTGGCGTTCTTTGCGGCTGATGTTACACGTAGAGATCCAGTTACTGGGCAGCACTTTTGGGTTGTCAAGCATCCTTGTTCTCGCAGTTTCTTCTTCACTCTATACCCGCTCTCCACTGTCCTAAACATAATGGCAGATGATTTTCACGAAGACTCCAATCCGGTAGTGAATAAAAGGCCCTGTGTGTACTTTGAGGTGACAGACTTTTGTCTGTGTCTGCTGTCTTTTCCAATGCGCGTGAACGGTATCCGAAAGAGACGTTCGTTAGGACATTCTGCGCATCGTGCCGAACGGTTTCCTGCGTGAGAAGACACTCTCGAGCGGGAATTACCGGTAATTTTTTACATGTTGATTTAACGTGAGTTTGACAAAAAGAGCCTCTTTAGCGTTTGATGGGACAGAGTGTAATGTTGATACCGGCACTTCTTTGCCAATCTTTTGCCGGTAAATAATTGGCGGGACAAGAGACTGTCTATTCTTCTGATGAAAGATAGTAAAGAGGCCTTAAACTAGTCGAAAAATCACCGAAAGTAGTGAGGAAAAAATGCATAAAATAATATGTAAGACAAAGAGGTGAGATGAAGAATCAAGGACACGGTTTCTGTAATGTGATTTCTGTGCTTATTTTGAAGCACAGCGATTTTGATTGATAAATGAAAAATGTATCAGTTGTGCTTCATATACAATACTAGAAATAAAAGAGGCAAGACACGTTGTAGTGTATTAGCTGCGTAGTACAAAGATAAACAAAAGTTTTATAAACTGCACAAATGATGAAGCGTTGTGGTTCAGTGGAATACATTTGGCTCACGGGCTAAGAGGTCTGGATTGGAAATCTGAATTGATAAGTCAAAATTTAGTTATTGGAAGTTCAGCGTTATGCTCTTCACTCACACATTCTCTTCTCACTCAAGCATTTAACAAGTACCGTAATCGACTTTTAGCAGTTAAAACCTTTTCAGTATGTTAGAGTGACGTATTACCACTCTGATAATACCGAGGGGAAATAATATATACCATGGCATTACTAGCAGTAGAAGCTTATGTTTCATAATAAAAAAAAATCTTTTCTGTAGAGGCAAGGGTGAAGAGGAAAGAAGATAATTCGGCACACATAATTTCCTGTCTTTGTAAATAAACAAAATCTGATTTCCACTTTTTACTTTCAAAAGACAGCCCCAGACCACGCACTTGATTAGTAGTACTGACAAGAAAACCGTTTCTCCACTCATAGATGCAAGGAGGAAAAGAAAGCTGATACCTAGAAATAGAAAAAGTGGTCACTCGACAATTTCAAAACAACAGTGGAATATAGCCGCCAGTCACCTTTATATTTTAAAGAAAGATGGGAGACAGGATTTATAATGAACCTCTGAGGCCTAGGCTCTAAAGTTTCTCAAAGTATGACTGTTATTTTAGAAAAAGATAAAAAATTGGAGACCACTATGTCTTGCAATACAATTTAATAATCTCTCTCTCTCTCTCTCGCTCTCTCTCTCTCTCTCCCCCTCTCTTCTCCCCACCCGTCTTTAACCAACATCCAATACATGTACTTTTTCTAGCCTATCTAGCTCAACAAAACTGCCTCTCTCTCTTTGCTTTTCATCAACCTCTCCCTCCTTCCCATTATAAACCGGCCCAACAATCCATCCTTCTTATATATTGTCCCGAACATGACGCATCATTCGTTAACTGGAATAATACGAAGGCATAGACATGACAGTTTTATATTTCAGTGTACTAAGTACGAACATCCTATGAATTCAGTTAATATACGTTTTTTACTCTAGTTCCATGAACATGTTTAATG
The DNA here is from genome assembly GCA_019649035.1 of Elysia marginata. Lineage (NCBI taxonomy): Eukaryota > Metazoa > Mollusca > Gastropoda > Plakobranchidae > Elysia > Elysia marginata. The sequence goes on along the minus strand of BMAT01011867.1, from coordinate 669,088 downwards.
GGTGGGGAAAGCAGCTATTTACAAACCCGTTATTTCCCTTTAACGCCTGTCGTCGTCGCCTTTGGGATACACAGTTAAAACACTCCTGACTGGGTTGGTTCCATCTTTTAGGACCCTTTCTATGTTTACTGATATTCTTTCTTCATAAAAAATCTTTCAAGAGAATGTAGATGCACGCCGAATAACTTTCGTGCATTTATAACAATTAAGTTAAGTCTTGTCAGACCCTTTTTGCAGTTCTATCAAATCACACAATAATCGATTGAGTTCAGATGCTCTTTACTATGGCTCTGCTGAATCAACGAGTGCCATTGTATTAGCCTTAAACGATCGAAGTTTTCTTATAAGGTACACGCGCTGTCTGACATTTTTTGTATGCAACTTTTGATGCTGTTAAATTTCCAGCATATTGTGTGAGACAGGATGGTGCACTTGTTCAACAGTATCCCCCTGCTCTAAAAGCCAATGAATCAAATTTGGTGGAACGTCGCCCCTCCGAAAGTCAACGAGTTGTTTAGTTTTGGACACGATTATTTTTAAATTAGTTTCAACGCACCATTTAACGGTCGACTCAAGCAATCCCGCCACAATAAGGTCGTCCACAAATTTAATTAGAAGACGTCCTGGGGATTCTGCTTGACAGCCATGAGTAAAAATTGAGTAGAGCTTAGGAGATAAAGGGTAACCTTAGTGTGTGCATTATGGGCGATGAAATTTTACCTGTTCTGACAGTTTGCGGGTGGTTAAGTAAAAAATCTAGTACCCAGTTGCCTGTGCTGACAAAGAATTGCAAAATCGTTAGACAATTTACTTTGTAATTTTTCAGAAACGATAGTGTTAAAAGCCCAACTATAGGCTGTAAGCAAAATTCTGATATATGTTTTTTCCGTCTAAGTGAGTGTTAAGAGCAAGAGTATCGTCCATAAACCTTTTATTCACGTAAGCAAATTGAGAAACATCGAAGTTTGGTGGTAATAGTGAGATGAGGAAAGCAAGTAGAAAGTTTCAAGGCATTCCATCAACACTGATGTTAGAGCATCTGGTCTGTAAATATTCAGTTTTTCTGGGGAAAGGTAGTATCATAGATTTGCCGCGTCCAATTTGACTTCTCGTTAAACAGGTATAATGCGCCCGGTTTTCTTAATTTACCTTTATCATAAGCTTTATTTTTCTACTTCATAGACTATGATATCTATATGAGTTATACTTATATATTCAAAATAACAAACTTGATCTGCTTTGTTTCTTTCTTTCATATTTTTTGCTCCTTGATAAATAACTAACAGGTTTAATATCTTCATAACGCACTAATACTGTTCACTGTGTATTGTCGGTTGTAAATACGTTTATAGAATAAAGAATGGAAGTTCCTTTGTATTGCCCAAAGAGTCGCATACAGATGCTTTTGATGTGTTAACACTATTAGTTTGTGACCAATTTCGGCTCAATAATTATCGATACCTACGGTGAAACGGGCTTGAACAACAATAGATCACTCGTGAGTCACAAGTTATATCAGCGGGTGGCACCGAAGCGCTTGGCCGCTAAATAATCCTGACCAATCCGATATTTCAACTAAACAAGTGCCTTAACTTGTGCTGTTCCAATTCTTTAAAATTACAAAAAATTGCATATCATAAAGGATTGGAGAAAATTCATTTTTACAACAATAAGGCCCTGAGTGTTTTCAAACTTACTTCCAAATTTAGTGTATTTTTCATTCAAAATTTTTTCAAGCTATTTCTGAAGTAAAGGCACCTGGTTGAATGACTTCTTATTGCGTTTATTTCAAGCAATATAAATAATGACCATTATAACAGATTACTTTAACCATTAGTATGTAAAAGAGTCCTTCAAATCGACTCATGGCAATAAGAAGGTTTTTTAAGGATACCTCCCATTGTTTCTTACTTTTTTCTTTCTGCTCTCTTCTCGCGTCCCCTGTTTAGTTCGGCAAGTTCAAAGCAGCACAGTATGGTTTTGAGCTCACCAGGAGATAGCTATCTTCAACATCGCCCTGATCCGAGGGGCCCTAACGGGTCTTCCGTGTGGAACAAAGTCGCCATAACGAGCTAACAAGCCTACACTATCTCACTATCTCATCTCCCCCGTCGATACAGACAGCAGGAGGTGAGGTTTGTAGTAAAGAGGATGTGAACTCCTTAACCTGGGACTCCTTCATTGCTATGTAAAGCAAAGGTACGCAGCAGCTTCTTAGAGACTATGATTTTTTGATAATCTATCAAAATCAGTCAATAGTCTGCACTCTACTGCAGTGATTAGTACCTAGGGAAATTGCCAGAAATGTGTACAATCAAAGTAAACTCTTTTCTATGTCTTTGATGTATGACCAACCTATTGATATAAGTAGCGCGATATATTGTGTTTGTAAGTTGTTTAAGCTGTTACTCCTCGTTGACATGATCACCCATTGATCAAGTAGACCTGCCACCTACTCTGTTCTTTTGATTATTGGTTTCTTTTCCAAGATTAATATAGATTGCCCATTGCTACCTGTTCATCATACGTCAGATTTATAAACAGATTTTTCACAACCATTTTCAATTTTGTGGTAATCAATTTTTCCGAACGTCTTGTACCTGTTATGAGATTAAATTGGTGTTGTAAATGATTTGCCGCTCTGGTTTAAAACAAAACTCTCGGCATGCTCTCCGCATAAGCCTGTTTTCGTGGAAAACGGGTCGGATATTGGTAGATTTTCCATCAGCCTTGAGCTAAGAAACTTTAATTACAGTTTTCTTACATGAGCGTTTCAGCAGTCTTTATAA
>BMAT01011867.1:621907-638561 GCA_019649035.1 Elysia marginata | reverse complement strand
TCCACCTCTCTCTATATGTATATTTCTCTCTCTTTTTTTCTCTCTTTCTCATCTATTTCCAATTGGGATTATATGATTGTTGGAAGAAAGTCATCGTAATTTGCATAAATCGTTTTCCTGGATTCAGGCCCCTTTTCTATTTTGTGGATAAGATAGGAACCTCATCCTGCCTGTTTTGGCTTTACAATCAGAAAATTGCTTGATGTCCAGTAAATACTTGAGATGTTTTTTTTTTATTGTAATGCCTTGTCCACATATCAGGCCAGAAAACAAGTTATCAAGTGTGTGTGTGGTTTGTTTACTCAATCGAATTTTGTGTAAGAAACTTGCATATAAGGGGATCAATTAAAATCAGAATAAAAAACAGGTGATCGAATAAAAGTTGAAAAGTTAAAGCATTTAGAGCGTCTTATTTTAATGTAATGTTATAAGTGTGGTGCCCAGATAAAAATAACACTCTTAGCTCTTCTTTTTAAATCGGTCTATTTCGCACAGCCATATCTTTGGATTTCTGAAATCAAATGAAGGAATCGCTCAATCTACAATCTTTCAAAACAGTTCAGGTGGCTTGGGCCCTTCGTTATAGGGACCCAAAGCAAATTTTGCTGTATAGAAAATAAAGGGCATTTTATTCTCAGGTGGTCGGAAAAAGAAGAAAAAGAATTAGTTTAAAGCTTGATTTTGGCCTACATTCTATAAGTAATTTTTTACTTCCTTTCTAAAGTGCCCAAGTCTGATTTCTGCGTTTTAACTGTATTTTCTCTGCTTATGCCTCCTGCCACCCTCCTTGTCGTAACCCACTACTCCTTTATCGTCCACCTCTTTTTAACCCAATTCTACAATTCTTTATACCTTTACCATCGTCCGAGACTAACAGAGACGACGTGCAGTTTCACTGACAAACACCCAGGCAGACGTACCACCATTGATGTGAGACAACCTGTGGTCCGTATTGCTTATTGAACATCGATTCACAATGCGCATTTTCAATGGTGTCAGTCATGTACTCAATGCGCATGCGTTATGGGAGTGAGTACTGCTTGGAGACAATCGCCTCAGTCTGAGAATTGTCTGCATACCCAATGAGCGTGTGGGCAGTTAACAATTGAAAGTTCGCTTACCATTGTCCCCTTGCGTATGCAGCCTTTGCCACTTGGACAATATAAAAAATACGAGGCAGTAATTGGCACAGCGGTCATCCGTGTGTGCCCTTTGCCTATTGTCATCTATTATACGTTTTGTTTTCGTTGGTGGTAATATTTCCCAATTTAACAAGCCAATCCTTTCATTCTTTTTTCTTGTTATTACTTTCTTATATTTGGGATATTTTGTATTTTTTGGGAACAGTACAGAAGATTTCACAATGTTTTTATATATATATATATTATTTGCTGTCAGAAATAATGTTATAATAAGTTTGTTCACAAGTTTTGGCCCGTTTGTTAAGATCTACCCCATACTGTTGTAAATTTTTCAAATTTTTCAAAGAACTCTCTCCAAAATAGAGGTTTTTCTGTATATTTACCTTAAAATTTGTAAAAGAACGCTTGCAATTTTCAAATTTTTTATATCCACTTAAATAATTATATGAATTGGCGAACACCTTCAGGACCTTGCTCCACAGTATATTCAGAGTGCAAAAGTTAAAAGTTAAGGACTCACTGGTGTAAACTAACTTAAACACAAACAAGTTAACTGCTAATGTATTTATCATTTAAGACCCAAACATCTTTATCTGCCATCGACAGTACTGTTACAGAAGCAGGACAGTAAAATCCATGTACCAACATATTAGCATAGCAATAAACCCGCTGAAACATTGCACTTTAAAATCCTAAGAATGTTCGTATTTTTTTCGTGTCAAGATTTTGGGTAACAGAAAAAATAAACTTGAGTAGATGATTCTCACTATATCAACTCTATTTGAAAGTGAGGATGCCTATGTGTTTTATTATAAAAATAGCCTACTTCAAGGCAACGTTTCCATATAATTAGATTTGTCGTTTGACCTGCCATTAGCAATCATATTGTAAGAACAGTATCAAAGAAGTTCATACATCTTTAAACTCAAGTCCTCAGATATAAAATGAACTTAATATGGGACATACACTTATCTTTTAAACAAGGTTTCAAAACTTATAAAATGCGGAAAAAAATTCTGTATTTCTAAATTACTTGTTCTAACTGTTTACTATGAAAAGACCTTGAACCGTCTCTATTATGTTAGTTCTCACAAGCTAATGAGGCCAAGCTGTTAAGAAAGGAAAAAAAAGTAGGGTGTGTGGGTGTTGGGTGGAAGCTTTGTCGGATGCAGTTTTGCAGGAGCCATCAATAAAGCAGGATTAGTTCTCCAGGCTTTACGGCACATGCGTTGGGCCTGGCATGCCCCCACAGTAACTGTCTCCAGTCTCCAGGACAAGCTATGGCATCCTGGGCCACACCCAGGCAGCTTAAAACTGAGCTCAATCACAGCTCCAGGCTCTGGTCACGTGGATAATACTCTTCTAACTCTCGCGTCTTGACATAATATGCAAGTTGGGCAGAATTTTTTAAAAACTATTTTGGTTTCCATATCAAAACCCAGAAGTGTAAGATTTTACATGATTAAAAAGTTTTAAAAGTTATTCTCAAACACTTTATAAAGCAACCCTTAAGGCATTCGTACTTTTTTGCTCCCAGCCAAATATTTCACAAAACTTTGCCTACGAATTGAAAAGTACTCAATATATGTTGCTGACATGTTGGTAAGTTTAGTTCTCTAAACAGTTTAAAAACAAGTAGATTCCGTTACTTAGAGCTGTGAAAATGTTTTTTAAAACAAAATTTGTTTCAAAATGGTGGGTATTGCTCAAAATCAGGTCTTTTAAAAGAAAAAGAAACATTAGATCAAAACTAATCACACCGAGAGCCAATTGATCAATGTACTAAAACGCGGATACTTTTGCAATCACCATCATCTTGTGGGCCTACTTTTATATACCCAGCGAAGTGAGCGCTACCTAAGACAGTCAATAGTAGATGCAATGGAAACCAGCCCTGATTTATCTGATTCAAAGTTAAATCAATATGGACTACCAGGACGGTCTTGCAACAAACAATATTAAAGACAAAGGCGAAAATGAGCCTTTCGAGACACACCGCGGACAAAAATTAAAGTGTTGCATGTTTATTATGAGTATATCATATAGATTTGTTATAGCGTTTGAGATATAAAAAATGGTGATACTAAAAGTTATGAAAGATGGCATAGTTCAAGGATAAGAAAAAAGAAAATGCCTGCGTGCCTTCTATAGGCTAATTCGGACTCCATGCCTCTATAAATTCCTTCAAGTACAAATTTTAAAAATTTTAATCTAAAATATATGGAGAATGTAGAAAAAAAATAATCTTTACTAGATTAATTCAACAATGTAATCTCCTCTCCGCCTGAAATTTTTAATATCCCATTAACTGTTTTTATAACGATCATACTTCGAAGCCAAAGATGTGAAGTGAAATCAAATAGCTGGTTGATACCAATACATCTTAAAAAGTTTTCAGTAAGGTCAAGGTTTACTAACTTTAATACTTTAAAATTTTGATAAGTCCAGAGCTCGACATCATTCTAAACATAACATTGGCTTCAAATACAAAACTAGTGAACTTAACAAGTGTTAGACCTATCTTTTACACAAACTCCGCACACTCGTTTATTGTTCGTTAGGTTTGGTGTTGACGAACTTGCAGACTTTATTTGATGCAAAAAATATCGAAATGGATGCCAGTAATTACCGGTAGATTTTGAGGATTGTTACTTAACATAACTAAATATATATAACGCATTTATTTCAAACAAATGTGGGTATCCTAATCAATTGATTTTAGGCCCTCACAAAAACAAAGGCAAGACAAGACAACCACCATCGTATGCAGTTAATACTTAGAGAAGTTTCAGTTACTAGCTTTCAGTTCCACTCTTGTTGTAAATCAAGCAGTGAGACTAAGATGTATTAAAATTATACTATTTTGTACCAATGATCGTCTGAGGGTTTTATGTACATTTAAGAGAGATTTTATGGGCGTAGCTTAATTGCCAAATTAAAAAAAAAACATTCAGATGGTAGCTACGTAACAGCTCGGAGTCATTACATATAGGTAACCCAAAAAAGAGAGCGCATAGCAATGACTGGTTGTAGAATGAGTTTAATTTTATGAAATTTAATCATTACTTTTCTGTTGCTTTATCTCGGTTGTTTCAGGTCTAAGTATGAGAAGTCCTCTTGCCATTGAATGTTGTTCTGAAAAGAGTAATTTTTTAGGGAACTTTTTTTGCCTGTTAGTGGCCTCCGGATATTCCTCATTGTTCGCCAGATCTATGTCTGCTCATTTCTGAGCTCTTTCGGCACACACAGCATAGATGGTGAGAATAGCTGGTCTGGCGTGCATGTTGCCACGGGGTATCAGGTTTGCATCCAGATACCCAGGCAAAAGTCTGGCCTTAATTGGACAGCCACGGGGATCCGATGAGATGACCCTCAGCCACGTAAGGAAACAGTAGCTTGTCCGCTTGACACAAGGGGGCACGAGGAAAAAAAAGATAACCAGGAATGAATGAGAGAATGAGGAAAGGAGGAGAGGGGGGAAAGGAGGGGGTCAAAGGTAGGACGCGCATTTCGCAGGCTGAAAATAGGACAATGGCAAAGGGAAGAATTTTTTTTTCTTGTCTCTCCATATGTATCATAGTATGTTTATGCTGGTTTGAAAGCAATACAAATTTATATAGGGAGCGAAATGCAGGTTGCGTCTACATGTTTTGTATGTTTCAAATTTAGAGTCTTAGAACAAGAACTGTAAAAATACCCAGATGTTGTTTATCCCAAATTAATTTTTAAAAGATGTGTCAAGTGTGGAGTAAACTATGAGGGATAGAGAGAATGGGCTGATAGTCAAAGATTTAATAAAAAAATATTAACGGTTATGAAACCTATTTTGAAAGAAATTTGGCAAGTTTTCAACATAAAAACTCAATAGCCAAAAAGTTGGACAAAAAAGAGTTTTAGAAATACTCATTGAAACAGTTGTAATACATTAGAACTCTCAAATGCATATAACTATGTTAGAAAAGAGACACTGATTTTCTTAAAACAGATGCCGATTATGCAACCTTCCGTGTAGGCTATCAGTTGTAACTGTAAGTTGCGGCTAATTGAGTGCTAAAAAAACTGGTTTGATGTCACAGTTCAATACAGTTTTCAAGTTGGCTGTTTAATTTTAGAGGGGCCTAGTTTTTGACCTGCAGTTTATCATGATGATGAGTCAAATTTAGATTGGCCTCATTAAGGTATATTTTCTAACTGCAGCTTGTTTTTTTTCTTTGAAATGAAGACGTTAAAATCACGGATACTGTTGCAATAAATTTTATTGATTCAATTTGTCTTTCATTTTATAGTATATTTAGCGGGTTAGTTCCAATATTATCATTACTTCTAGAAGGGTCGTGACTGTGCCTCTAACTTAATAAAATCTACAAATTATCTGAATTTCTGGACAACTTCAATGCAAACCGGATAGTATGATTTCATATTTCTGGCTGTCAAAAAGACCACCTCACATCGATTGGAGTAGAATTAAGTGCCATTATGTAAGTATGTTTTTCCTCTGTAACATTTTCTTTTTCACAAAAGGTTGGAGTTCAGGTTTGTGCTTATTACATAGGAAAAGCTAGTTTTACAAAAATCGTGTTTTCTTCTGCAGTATAATCAACGACAGAGAACTAGATAAATAACTAGATAGATCGATAGGCTTTTTTTACACAATATTAATACCTTTCAGAAAATTTGGCTTCGTTACTCAGCGTAACAGTGCTACCAAAAGAGCAGCGTCACTAATGCCCCAGCAGACCAGTACATTTGAAAGCCACTTTTAAACTTCGAAGAAGCCATGAGGGCTTTGATGGAGCTGAAACATAAAAGTTAGTCGCGTTATAGCCGGGGTTTACATCCCCTGTCTTTATTTCAACCCTTTAATATTAACGTTAGACTAAAAAAATAAACTGCCTCAATGAAAAAAATAAAGAAACGTTTTACTAAAATCCTTTTTAATGGGCGGCAATACCGTACAACGCAGCATTGTGAGCAAAAGAAGCGAAACAGCAAATGAAAAAAAAGAGAAGCAAAGACGATGAGTAGGAGGGAGAAAAAGACTCACAATATTGTTCAATCTACCTTGCAGTAAAATATTGTTTCAAATATTGGAAAAATCAGCTCTTGCTTCCCATCGAATCACAAGTTCAACAAATTTATTATCAAAAACACCGTCAAGCATGGCTATAACTGTATGCCCAACATAAATCAAATCATCAGAAATGAAAACAAACAGATAGATCTGTAACAAAACTTCACAAAAGATGACGCGACTAGATTGTGAAACCGCAGGAACAACTCAATACGTCCTCTTGAAGGAAAATGCTTAGGAAAACTTAAGTAGACATAACTGAGGGCAAATTTAAGACTAGGTAAAATCCAAAATTTTTATCTAGCTTTAAGCTACCTTATAGAAATTCAACACAAGATTAAGTGAGCATATTTTGGATCTTAAGAAAAGAGGAAAGTTTTTGAGACATCATGGGAAATCATAGACAAACTGAAAGCATATTCTACAACAACGGCAACAAAGAAATGCAACCTATGTCTACCAGGTAAATATTATATACTTTCAAAGAAGACTACATTCAACAAAAGAAGGGACATCTTGTCGATAATCATGCACCGCAAAAAGTAACTACTAATGAACGCATAAGTGCGAATCGGTGCAACAATGACCAAGAAGGAAAGATGGAAATGAATCAGTCGCGTGAAGAGCTGCCTACCGATTAATACTGTAATAGGTAGGATTTAGGCTATTATGTATGCAGACAGACAGAAAGACAGACATATAGATAGAAAGATAGATAGATAGATAGATAGATAGATAGATAGATAGATAGATAGATAGATAGATAGATAGATAGATAGATAGATAGATAGACAGATATTAAAAAAACATAGAAAACAATGACAAAAAATAGGCAAGGAAAAAAATACGGACAACAGATAGAGACAGAGAATCATTGTTTGAGGAAGCATGCTTCTGAGTATGTGAAAAGGAGGGCAAGAAGGAAGTGTAAAATGGACAAAGAGTGAGATGAAACAAAGAAAAGAAAGTAGGAAAGGATACGATGGTGTTTAAAGAAAACCTTATCACACAGAGATTTAGAGGGAGAAGCTATCTGATCAAAGTTTAACGGTTCCTGCGTCGACAAGATAAAATAGTTTATGGGTGGAGAGTGATGGCCGTGTAGATGAGCGCCTAAAGATTGCTCATAATTCGTGCATGCTCTTAACGGCAGAGAAAATAAATATAAAGAACTGTTCAGAGAGTTAACATTTTTGTGTGATGTATCTGACCGTAAGGTCAAGATGAACGGAGGCGAAGATACTCGAACTCGTAGATAAATAGATAGATGTGTAGAGATAAACAAAGATAGAGGGAAAAAACCAGAGTGAAAGAAAGAGAGAAATAGGACAAAAACAAGTACATGTACTAGCGAACGGGCATGTTGGCAGAAACGCCACAAAAAAGGTAAATAAATAAATAGATAGATAGACCAAGAGATGGATAGATAGATAGATAGATAGATAAATGGATAGTTAGATAGATACTTATGTAAGAATCTAGTATTTGCACAACAGAAGAAAGGGCTCAACATTTCTTTCAATGATGGAGCTTGAATATTTGTAAATCCTAGGTAGATCCCACACATCGATAGATAGATAGATAGATAGATAGATAGATAGATAGATAGATAGATAGATAGATAGATATGTGTAAAATCTAGATTTAACTTACATTTCGTCGTTACACCGCTGTTTCGGGCCCCGTTATGGAATCTCTTGGATAGACTCATTCTCATTCAAAGAATTTACTTAACAGGACATGAAAAGCAGTGTAACGTCGAAATGTAAGATGAATCTAGGTTTTACACATATTCAAGTTCCATTATCGAAAGAAATGTCAAGCACTTTCTTCTATTTTATAAATACTAGATTTTTACGTAAGTAGACAGACAGGCAAACAGATAGATAGATAGATAGATAGATAGATAGATAGATAGATTGATCGATAGATAAATAAATAGATAGAGAGGGGGGAGGACCGACTAAAAAGCTTAGCAGGAGATGTATTAGAGAAGGGAAGGGGGGATACTTGAGATTGGGCGGCGTTCTCTAAAGAATGAAGTGGGTGAAGGCGGGGTGAATTTTGTATGAATTGTCATTATCTTGCGTGCAGGGTTTAAATTTCAGATTTGTCGCTCACGATAGGCATTAACTCACTCGTGTGTGGTTGATGGAGTAAAACAAGCGGGGGCGGGGTGGGCTGGAGAGGAATTCTTTAATGGTCTTCTGATGCGGGGATCTAAAGTTCGAACTGTGTGGGCAGGGAAGATAATCTGTAACGTTATGCTAGAAAGAAGTATGGTTTCAAGAACTAAAATGAAAGAGAAGATAGAGCAAGAGACAGTATTACTTTTACTACTGCATAGCGTTATCAGCAAATTGCTGATAGCAGGTTTAGACTAATGTTTTATCTTCAATATTCTACCTTTTTGAAGTTCATTTATAACCGCTTGTCTTGCAGCAGATGTCTCCATGTTTCTCTCAAGTTCTTTTACATCTCACTGTCCGTTCTAACTTCTCCCCTAGTTGTTTATCTTTTATAGCTCACTCCTCTTCCATGTATCCCTCCTGCTCACGACTTAGATGTAAATCTCTGACTTTTCTCAGCCTGAATATCTTTGTTCATATCAGCTTTCTTCCTTATCTCTCTTTCTCTCTCTATGTCTCTCTTTAGCATTGTCATTTCTTCTCTCCACCGTGTCTTTTACTCCCTCCTACCAGATATTATGTTTTATCTAAGATTTTCCAGTCACCACATCTCAATACTTACTGCTTCTTATAATCGTGTTTCTATTATCCTTCGAGAATTGAACTATATCAGTAATCCTTCTATCATCCTGACCTCTGACCAACAAGATTACGAAGCTAAAATAATGCAACAGTCAACAAATAAACTCACAATTGCAGGGCCAAGCTTGTCGGTGCAGGCTATTTATGCCACGCCCGTGGACTCCTCTTTAACTATATAAATTGATACCCGTAGGTCATAACTTAATCTTTACTGTCTACAAATCCTTGGCTTAAAAAGTTAAAATGTTCGTGATCCTAGCCTCGGCAAGGACTATGAAGCAAAATGAAACACAATTTTTTAAAAATTTCAATTCTATTCTTGGTTTGGTCATTGATGTAGGTCTGTGCCTATCTGTATGAGTGTGTCTGGCTATAGACGCGCGGGGGACGCTTTTTATTGTTTTAAACTTTTTTTAAATTCTGTTCTCATTCTGTATGTTCGAGCTTTCTTTCTGTTCCTTTTTTCTCTTTGTGGTAAATTAAATCTTAAGTTTTAGCAACCCGAAAAACACCGACTACGCTAGTTAGTGATGAAAACTGATGTGGAAAAGCATTATGAAATTTCATTTAACAATTCTGGTTATGTACACGGTACAATTATTTTTGAAAAAAAGAGAGTTACTAACTTCATATATATAAAACGTATGTTGGGCTCTATTATTATTTCAATTTTTCTTATTTTTTTTCCAATTATCTCGGTTTTGGCCCTTGTCTTTACTTGTCCCCTTTTCACTGACTTTTCCACGCTAGCTCCTTTGGAATACCATTTTCTACACCATTTAAAGTACGAAATAGTTGATATTCTTACGTTTATCGTATATAAGAAGAAAAATAAAAAATTATTGTGATGTGTGAGGAGGGATGGTTTTACGAAACATGATAACTTTGCGAGGGTCTTATCTCGTTCAGTTATTGTGCTCTTGCCATAGGGTAATAAAACTCTCCTTACTCTCGTGATGTATTTAAATAACAAAAAAAAAAAATTATGAAAATATACCGGTTACAACGAAGTAAAAAACCTCACAAACCTCACATGAGTATTAGAGAGAACGTAGCATGTTGGCCTCCTTGCCAGACTCATAGGACTAATGGCACTGACGGCTGGTTGTCTTTTTTGTAGATGATCAGCAGACCCTCCCACTCTATATCATCACCAGTTTAATATTTCACGGAAAAGGTTACCGTGAAAACTTCAAAAATGGGGAAAATATTTAATGCAGCAAGAAAAATGACCGAATTGAAATCTTTTATTTAAAAATTCACAGGAAACAGATCTGAATCAGACCAAAACATTGTAGCAAGGAATAAAATGGAAGTAAAAATTTGAAACACTATCTTTGGCGAAAAGGGTGAGTAAAAATGTTGAAAGTGAGTGAGGCAGTGTGAGATTTAAGCCGGACAGACCCTTGGGTATAATTACATCCCGTGCCCGATGGGCGAGATAGCCGGATTAGTGGGGATTAACCGCACCACTCTCTCTCCCTCTCTCTCTCCCAATGCTCTGGTTGGAACCACCACAAATACACGAGAGCGGACACCCGACAAAATTGATAGAATTCTAGAAATTGTTACTCTCCGCGAGCAAACTTTGCAGTTTTCTTGTTGTTTTGTTTGGGTGTTTGTTGTTTTTTTTTCTCCTTTTAGATCCTAGAAAAAGAAAGGCCCCCCTCCCTTTCTCTCTCTATCTCTCTCTCTCTATTTGTCTGACGCCTGTCTGTCTTGCTGTCTCTCTGTCTGTCTGTCTCTGCCTGTCTCTGTCTCTCTCTCTGTATGTATCTCTCTCTCCATTTTTCACTCTCTATCTGTCTGTATCTCTACTATAGAGAGAAAGCTATCAAAACATAGGTCTGGTCTCTCGTTTGGCAAGGCGGTGGGTGCCTGCGAGTGGTGCGGGTTCCTATCATGTCCTGACTTGTACTGCCTTGTTCTGTCTTATGTCTTGTCTGTTGCTAGATATAAGTTTGTGATCTTCTTTCTTTAACTCTAATATAAATTTGTATCTCTCTCTCTCTCTCTCTTTCTCTCTCTCTCTCTCTCTCTCTCTCTCTCTCTCGCCGGCAGAAACATTTCTATGGCTATTTATTTTCCTTCTTTCCATCTTCCTCTTTTCTATCTTTACTTATTTTATGTGTTTTACCTACATTTACAGCTTGCTTTCTTCATTATTTTTTCAACCTCTTTTTTTCAACCATCTCTTTTGCATATCTATCTATCTATCTATCTATCTATCTATCTATCTATTTATCTATCTATCTTTCTATCTATTTATCTATCTATCTATTTATCTATCTATCTATCTAGATCTATCTATCTATTTATCTCTCTATCTATTTTTCTTTCTTTCTATCTATCTATTTATATCTATTTGTGTATCTATCTATCTAAATATCTACATATTTATCTATTTCTTTAACATACTATCTATCTATCTCTCTAACTATCTATCTATCTCTCTAACTATCTCTCTATCTCTTCACCTCTCCATCTCTCTCTATCTAACAAGCTATCTATATAACTGTCTGTCTTTAAATTTATCTATCCATCTCTCTCCTTCTCTCTATCTATATCATCTATCTTTGTCTTTCACTATATCTAGTGTCTGTCCACTTATCTATCCATTTATATAACACTCTCTTAATCCATCTTTTTTTAACTCTTTTCATTTCATGTTTTCAACTTCTTTTTTTACACCTTTGTCTTTTTTTCTATTCTCCCTGTCTGCTTTTTCTGAATTTTTTGTCCGTTGATTAAAATTTCTTTTTTTTATGCTCTCATATCTCTCTCACTCTCTCTCTCTCTCATCTTCCTCTTCGTTCTTTATGAAAAGAGTGGACGTTTGAACTGAGACATAGGCCAGTGAAGCATTAAAGATGTAACATTTCTGAAAATCGATTTTAGGATTTGGTATTTAACATCGAGTTTTGGCTTTGAAGTTTTTCTCAAGCGGGTTCGCCGTTCTCCGCTGTTTTTTTCTTTTGATGATTTTGAGATAAATTGATTTCAACGCTCAAAGCCTATCCAAGGCAGTTTTTAAACGCCAAGATCTGTTCTTTTTAAGAAACATAGTGAGTCTATGTAAACTAAACATGCGCTGCAGATAATGGGTGTTGTTTTTTAATGTGGATCCTCTAGGTTTTTGTTAGTCTATGTTTCTGTTTCTATATCAGGTACCGTACTTCTAGATTGATGTGGATACAAAAATGGCAAAAGATTTTTTTCTGTTTCCTTCTAGGTGTTTTTAAAACTACAACTGTTTATTATTATGTGGACAACTGGATCAAACTTCAATTTTATTCCCGCTAAAGTCGATAATATTTTAACCCTGAATTTATCGAAAAAGTTACAAAGTAGATTGCCCGAAACTCTTTTACAACAGATGAGCCAAACCCTACATTCAGCCTACTGATCAATTATTAATATAGCAATCACCAAAGGTGAGCAAGCGCATTGTTTGAGTACAAGACAGACATAAAAAATAGTCATCTTTGTCTACAGAGACATTTTTGTATCCTAACAGATGGACAGGACTAAACTACTATCTGGCCAAACTACCGATACAACTAGATGGGAGTTATTGACATTAGGTTTGTTGTTGCATTTCATGGACAATAGTTTTTTTTCCTTACTTGATATTTATAGTTGGTGTAAATATGTATAGTTCAAACACCTTTTTGCAGAGCATTATGGTCTAAGAGAAGAAGTAAAAGATCATGAGAGAGTTCCGAATATCTGAAAATATGGCTGCCATTTCAACGGTCTAATTAAAAGAGAGGGAAAGCTAAATGTAAAAAAAGAAAAGTTACAGATTAATGTTACTTTACTACAGTCATGCGCGTGCACTATGTAGGTCTATGAAGTTCAGTAAGTTCTCAATTCGATTTGTGTGCGAGTGGCATGTGTACAAGTCTCACTGTTGTTTCATTAGCCCGCCCTTTGCTTCATAGTAAGCTGAATCTCACGCATGTGTAATCGATGAGTGTGGAGTTCGGCGTGCATTTTCATTTTTCTTCGCACAAATGTTTAAAGGAAATTAAATCGGATTCGTAAATTGTATTATTATTTTATAATAAGAAACGTGTTTATCATAGCAAATGAATAAACACAAGAGGAAAGAATAAAAGGTTAAGGACAAAATACTGATGCACGTACCATAAACATCAACCTGTCTGTTACAAGTGTGTTTAACTCGCTGTTCTGAGCAGATAGCGATTATGCATCCGTGTCGCGGACACAAGAATCCTCACCTTGACTTGTTAATGTTCGCGACTCAAATTTCCTCTCAGTTTAAAGGAAAGTCGTTGTCTGCGTGTCTTCTCTACTTTTACTTGGTAATGAGCAGAAACAAAACGTGTCACAACGAAAATCACGGAAACTTTCAAACCGCATACAAGAAACTTATGGTTTCGAATCGGGGGATGTAACAATAGGAACAGATTGTGGCACAAATCTGAAAAGTTTGGCGCCAAATGCGCAACAAAGATGGCACATAGTTACATCCTTTCTTTTAAACCGACAGTTTAATTGCACGTATTCAAGTGGTGTATTGAAATTTGGTAAGGCCTTTAATTCGGAATCAGAAACGGAATGGCCCCATTAAACTTACGAAACTAAATGCACTTATCTCGTGCTACTTGTGCTGTTTTTTACACCATACCAGAATTATTATTATTAAGACGGTAATGCAATCATAGACCCAATACTTGGAAGTATCTCGCAATGTATACAAATTTTCTAATTACAGATGACTATATCGTTTGATTTTAAACCTGGTGTCCAAAAACAAAGTTCCGCGAGAAATCGTGAGAAGACATCACTTGCTATAAAGGTGAAATCCACACAGGTGGAATCAATATTAGTAATAGTAAGTATATGAAAACATTTTGTTTTCCTAGTTTTTCAGCATAACTCTTCAGACTTTTTAAGTTAAGATTAAATTTGTGAATTTTCCTTCGTAATTTAATAGTCAACTGAACTTACGAGCAGTTTTGGTAAATTGAATTATTATTCACTTTAAACCCTTCCAACATTAATTACTTGATTTTAATTTCCCTACATAATTATGTTTCAACTGCCTCTTTCAATTAGCATTGAACTCAAAGTTTAGACTAGAGATGATTCTTTTTTTCTTCGATGTTTTAATCTATGTGACCGTTGTAAGAGATCAGTATATTCCTTTTCTTTCTTTGTACATACTTTACTGCACTCCTCTACACACGGCAGTGTATAATGTGGCTTCAACATACATATAAAAGATGTAAAAACGAATAATCGAACAAAATAACGTGACAACTGTACAGCGTTATAAATATGAGTTGGAACCACCGTTGTTTACGAGGAATTCCTGGCTTTTCAGCAAATGAAATCCTGGGCAAGGGAAACAGGTGAGTAACGGTCCAGTGGTTCTCGCCTTCTCGGTCTTTTGTTCCAGGGATGTCTAGGGTACAAGTGGGTCATCCACCACTCCTACAGGTCTGTCATAGTGGGAACCCCCAGACCTGCACCTCGTGACCTCCAAATTAATCAGTCATTTGGAATAAACAGGTTGAAACTGTTTTTCTAGCGGCGATGAAGATTTTGCTTTGAGTACGCCAACTTCACAGGATTTTTGAGACATAATAAAATAGTCAAGATAACTTTCCTCTCAGTTTAAGACTTTAAACTTTTTTCTCATCAAAATATAAGGGAACATTATTAATACCACTTTTCAAGTCTCTTTTGACGCGAAAAATAAGAAATGTTAATAACGGACACAAATAATTTATTCAAAACAATTGATTGTCGGAGAATTTTTTTTTTAGGAATATCATTCTGTTTCTCTCTCACTCTCTTTAATCGTTTTACAATCGTAGTGGGCTGTAAAGTAAAGACCTTCTTTTTGAAATAGCGTGGCGGCTACATGATATAAGGTATATTTCACTAAGTGGCATGGCGGTGGGTGCTTAAGCTACTATAAGTCGAGTTTAAATCATACTAAAGGCAGACATTTCGGGCATTTCCACACAAACCTACTTCTCCCCACTGCTAATTTCACACCTTTAAAATCTTTCAATCATAGGGCTGTAACGGTGCATTAAGAATAGATTTGAAAATGAGAGAAAAAAAAGTGTCATTATTGAATATTGTGACACAATGTCCCGATTTGGCATCTGTTTATCAGGAAAAGGTGGACAGTTGCTCTCAAATGCTAATGGATAAAGGAAATCATAAGGACGTGTGGGGCGGAGGAGGTAAAAGAAGTAACAATAACGTCGACGTCTAGGAATTGTTGGCATCATAGGGATCATCAATTACCAAAGGCACTCTATCTTTTAAAAAG
Organism: Elysia marginata; assembly: GCA_019649035.1. Classification (NCBI taxonomy): domain Eukaryota; kingdom Metazoa; phylum Mollusca; class Gastropoda; family Plakobranchidae; genus Elysia; species Elysia marginata. The sequence continues at coordinate 623,261 of BMAT01011867.1, read as the reverse complement.
ATTGGTATACAAAACAGAATCTTTGAAAGCGAGTGTGAGGGAGGGTGTAAAGAAGAATCCTCTGCAGTTTGAACACATTGAAAAGATATTTCCACACGGCAGAGCATTCCTTGCATTCTGCTGGGTTTCTATGCTCTGCTCTTGAGATACCCATTGACGTTCTCAGTTGGAGCTGAACAAGTGGTCTTTGATTGAGAGTCTGTAATCTACCCGTTGCCCCCTGGACGTTTCAAAGAGCCACACAGCGGCAGACGGCTCATAGAGCGTCCCTTTTCTCCTTGGTGATGGTAGGTGGTGAGCAGGAACTACTCATTAGCGGTATTCTTTAAAGTGATCCCCCAAGGTCGAGTGATCCCCTCCTCCACCTTCCTCTCCCATTTAGCAAATTTTGCAATATTACGTTATCCGTTCAAAAGGTTAGATCTCACTCAAAAAAAAGAAGACTTTATGATTAGCCCCGTACTTTGAGTTGCCAAAGAGTTATCTGAATTTTTCTTTCAAGTATAAATCTATGTTTATCCGAAAATATCAAAGTGGCAAAATTATTAAGTTGAATGCGTTAAAATAATCGTTCTGTTATGGTTCAAATCTCCTATTGTTGAACCACTGCCTCAATCCAACTACTGATTAGGCTGGCACCAAGTTAACGCCTTCACATCAGCAGACATTTAATGAGCTGACCGTGTTTATAGACTGCAGTAAAGGTGAACAGTTCGAAAGGAATTTACATCAAAAGAAAAGAAGGCAGAGATCCTCAAATAGAAAGAGAAAAAGGAGAGAGAATACAAGAACGAAGAAGAGAAGAAAAACAAACTAGAAAAAAGCAAGGCAGACGTAGGCAGGACGCTTGTAAAGGATGGAAGGCGAGGAAGAGGCAAAAAGAAAAGAGGTGCGGATAGAAGGTCTTGTTTTATTCTTCTAACTGGATGGATCAAACAGAGAAGCGTGAAATCGCGATGGAAGAAATTAGCCTTGTTTGAAGACGTGTGGGTGGCCTTGGCGAATGGACCACAAATGTGTCGCTGTTTTGCAAATGATACAGGTTAAAACTGGTGTCACAGGTCGAGACCGCGCTAATTGACGCAATTAATTGAGATTTAACCTGATTTTAATTATTTTAATCAAGTCCTGATAATTATTGTGTCTGGTGTGGAGAAAGATTTCAGATGTGTGACCCTAATGCGAGTATCCTTTGAATCTGGGTTTCGGAGAGGGGGCGGAGTGGAAGAGAATTGAAAGTTTAAAGCCTTCGCGTATCGCAAGCGTTGGGACAGGAAACACATTTCAATAAAAAAGCATTACAATTCTTTACTCTAAGCACCAGCATCAGCGGCATGACACAAAATGTCTTTCA
>BMAT01011867.1:573499-598458 GCA_019649035.1 Elysia marginata | reverse complement strand
TCAAAAAAATTGACTTGCTTTACTACTACTACTACTATTACTACTACTTTACTACTACTGCTATTGCTGCTGCTGCTGCTGCTACTACTACCGCTATTATTACTACTACTACTACTACTACTACTACTACTACTACTACTACTACTACTACTACTACTACTACTACTACTACCACAACAACTACTACTGATGCTACTTTTACTCTTTCTACTGTTACTACTACTACTACTACTACTACTACTACTACTACTACTACTACGCAAGTTGTTCCTTTTTGTGTTGGACAGATTCTAACAGGGGAATCACGACTGTGGCTTCTTCTTGTCAATATTAATGACCCACAAGTTTTATCATTGGAAAAACTAACACGATGTTAGTAATAGGTCTGTAAGTGAGTTGTAAATACATGTCATGTCACTGTTAAAAACACACCAATTTGAATTTATAGGATCGAAGTTTTTAAAATATCTTATGTTTCGTTGCCTTCTCGTGATTGTTGGGTTTGATTAATTTTTTGTTTATTTCTACTTCTTGCTATCACAATGCTCTGCTTCTGCTAGGCTGCGCTGTATGTAAATGTATTGTTTTATATCGGCTTTTATAAGCATAATAATTTATATGTCTTTCTTATGGATAAACCTTTCTCAAAGGTACTGTAAAGAAATCTGGTTTTGCCAAAGCACATTATAGGTAGTTTTAACTGTTTAAAGCTTTTAGGTAGGTCTGAAAATGAGATCTTGAATTAGCAGTATGAATAATGATAATTTCAGTGTTTTTAAAATAGAATTTAATATCATGATGCGTGTTTAGGAAAATGTGAAACTGTTTTTATTTCAGAATACAAGAATACTCTTTGGGGCAAATGCAATATTTTTAATAGAATGTATTCATTTCGTCATTGTGTTCAGCTATGTGGCAACATTGATAGGAATCAAATATTTTTTTATGCTAAGACAAACTTTGATCAAAGTGGATACTATAACTTTAAAAAAAACTTCTATTAACAGTTTGTTTTGGATCGCCTGTAAAAAAAAAAAAACAGAAACAAAGATATAAACAAATGATTCCTTGTCTGGCCTTGCAGACAGCATTGGCTGTTGAAGACACGGTGCGGTATAATCTGTAGTCTTGCAAGTTTACGACCAGATGCAGACAATCACAGTGTCACCAATAAAGAGGTTCAGATTTGGGTAGACCGTGATTCTTGATAAGGGTAGAAAGAGCAGCGTTTGCTGCGTGTCAAATCAGGGGGAGTCGATAGCTGTGACAAGGTGCATGCAAGAGATAACAGGCCGGGTTTGTTCATCTCAAGGCATCCAACCGAAAATTTAAAACATCTCGCCCCTCTCGATCCCAAAGGGTTGTGACATTTCTTTTGTGTGTGTGCGTGTGTGTGTGTGTTATGTTCTAGGATGAGTATTGTGGACAGATGAATGTCATGGATGATAAGTTAACAATAAATTCAATATTAAAAGAAATAGAAAAAAAATTGCCAACCGCTGCGGGTTCGGAAAATGGCTGCACCCCACCCCACTTAGTTTGTGTTAATAGGAAGAGACATGCACCAAAATCTAAAGCTTAAAGGGCCTACTCCAGTAGGAAGAGGTGTTTTTGCGGACGTCCGAGAGAGCTCCCACATCATGTCTAATTCAGCCGCGAGCCAAGTAGATCTGTGTACCCTAACCTGCGCGGCTAGATAAGATTGCACTTTGCAGTAGAACTAATCTATAACTTTATTCAGCAGCTGTTTTTCACCCACATACCGGTATAAACTAAAATCCCGCTATAGAATCTAGATCTAGATGTATTTTATCCAGATAAAACCTTCAGTAGCAACTTATGGTTTAGGACCATAAGAGAATGTGGAAGAGGAGGAGACAGACAGACATGTTGGCCCATCTTAGATTCTTTACCTAAGCCTATAATTCTATTGTCTTTGCTTAAACCCGCGAAATCGCAGGAATTTTACTAGTTGGAATAAAATGATGTTGCCGTAAAAACAGTTCAAGTTATTCAAAAATGTAAAAGCTTCAGATTTTATCTAGTCTTATTATCTCTAACAAAGTTCCTCAATAGATACTGCTACATTGCGTCAGCTCAAATTTTAAAAAGAACTCAAGAATAGTCTTAAAATACAGACTTTAAGCAGCAACGCATGAGTATGACGGGAACGTCTGTGGGTCTATTTTTAGAAACTGGTTTCATTATTTTTATAGTTTCTCAATCTGCTTTCCCGATTTTCACGTACGCGTAGTGAGACACGGTGCGTGTGCTAAAGGTCTCTACTGTGTCAACTTTCCAACCTGAGACTTTTATTGTTGGCAAGAGCAACGAAACAAAAGGCAGTAAGTGTTCAAGATTAGAATGCCTCAGATCCCCACGTGCAAATATACGAGTAAAAATCTTCTGCTTTAAAATGCGTCTGTCTAGAACAAAGTTCTCAGAAATTAATCCAAAGAGAAAAAAAACGGTAGACAAGATTTTTTTATAAGTGTCTACATTAACTTTCAAGTTTACTTACAGACATTTAGGTGCGGTTTTATGATTTCGGTCACAATTTAAAAATAAAAATATACTTATTTGCGTTAGCATATTCGAGTTTAGACTATATAATAAAGTTTTGATTGTATTGTGAACATCTTCGAAAGATTAAAAACCACACGGTTTCTTCAATCATTAGATTCAACTCGATGCGAAATAGTCTACCTCGAGCATAATCAGAACTATGGGAGACTCGATAATCAATAATGTATAATCAAAAAGGATTTGCAAAAACAAGAGTTAGAGACTATAATTATGGTATTGGTTTGAAGTGGCAAACATACTATCATCGGAAAAAAAAGCTTTTTCATGGACCATTTCTTGATTTCAAGATATTCGTAACTGATAACCAGAAAATTTCTATGCTTCCTTCTCCTTTTATAAAAAAGCTTTGGCAAAGTGAGAATCATAAAGACAAGATGATAAAAGATAGTAATAATAAGGCGCATGTTATTACGAAGTTATAAAGCAGACAGTTTATGGACCAGCATCCTGATTTCATAATAATCTAGTTTAACTATTCAGAAACCAGTGGGGCGTGATACAGTTATTAAAATATTTAGATATGTGGGCTTTGGAAATTTTGAGAGTTTTTTTTTTTTTAAGCATTATTGACATTGGTCGGGAAATGCTTTTTATTTTTCATTGTAATTCGGCTTTAATTGTTAGTGAATTTCTCCCTATTGATAAAACTATAATCAAAAGGAACCAGCCATCTTCAAGTGGTTTTGGAAGAAAAAAATACTGTAATACTAGTCCCTGGGTGAGAGAGCAAAAATTAGTCAGATAGAAACACAGTTACGTGAGCTCATTGTAAGATAATTTACAACGATAACGAGCTTCTCAAAAAGAGGTAACTGAGGTGATTCCTTCTACTCGATCATCAGAATAGCAGGCAAGGGTTTCAGTGATGAAAACCATAGGGCTTTCTGGTTTCCCGTATTAGTTGATAGCTGTGTGCGTTGTTACACTCGGAGTGTGAAGGCTGGTGGCCATATTAAATAGAATCTCTCCTAACTCTCTTTATCTTTTTTTTATTTAAATCTTCTAGGCATGTTTTTATACCTTCCGACAGAAATTAACGTAATGTGTCACTCAATCGTGTCTTTTAAAGGTTATCGACTCTGTAATTTCTGATGAGGTAGAATAATTATTGCACATCCCAATCACTGTAAACTTCATCTACTTTTATTTTAGCTAAAACTGGTTGTTTCCCGTGATGGCGAGACCTACATCGCTTCACCTTAGATCAGTAGAATTGCTTGTGTCTAGCTAGTTTCCACAGTTTTTTTAAGGCTCTTTCTTTGTCTCTTACCAAGATAGCTATATTGGGCGATGGATTAGGTTTTTTCCTCCTACCTAAAAGAGCGATATGATAATCTTGTCATCGAGCACTTGATGCATTCACAACACGGGGTAGTAATTCATGAACAGGACTACATTTTTATATTCACGGCAAAAAATAGACTATTTTGGGTGGGAGCCTAAATCTAGCCCTGCGCCATATTCATGGTATTTTTCTAGTGCAAAATTTCGGCTTAAGTTTACACGCTATCTGGTACTGGATAAAGGAGTAAAATTTGGGTTTAAATCTCTTTACTACCTATGAAAAACTAAATGGTGTTGAGTTTACTCAACTCAATGCAAAAAAAAAAGATTGAAGTAAAAGAAAAGTATTTAATTGTGGAAGTCTATGAAGCCTATTTTGAGGATTTTCATAAAATATGTTACGTTCGTCAACTTCAATTTGTAAATGTAAACCAGTGATACGATACTGGCATTGTACACTTGGCAGGTTCAGGAAGTTTGGCCGCCAGTTTTCGTACTGTTATTCTCTTTAATGCGGATTTATCCTTTAAACTATATAATTTTAAATTTGAACTGTCATTCCCTTGTCTTTTTGTTATCCTCTTGTGCATTATATTACCTCATCAAGTTAATGGATATGGATACACTTTCTGTATTGGGGATAAGAGGGGCGTGGGGGGGGGGAGGAGATCATGTTGCAGTACTGGCTGCAGGGAGTGTGTGAAGTCATTAGGGCCTTGTGATATCTTCGGATAGTTTAATCACTTCATGCTTATAGCACAAAAAATGCTTGAGTGTTAACAAAGTTTGAATGTATTATAACAAAATTAATGATAGTAGATTAATTTTCATGTTTCACCACAAGAAAAACAATAACCTAAAACTTATTGTGGTGTGGTTACAAGTATTAACTTTTAAAAGTTAATTTTATTTTCGCAGTATCTGTTACCGGTTCAAGCAAGAGGGTACTCAGACTTTTTAAAAATAAACTAAATAAACCACAAGTGCTGAGCTTCACTAGATAACTTCCTATGGATCTTTCACACATTAAAAAGAGGACAGCTTTTGGCACAAAGTCATCTATTTAAAACACACAAAATAAAAAAGCAAGAAAAGAGTTATTTTTGTCAGTTTATTTTATTTAAATCATTTTACTGATTTCACACAATGAAACAAAAAAAATATCTAAGATTTGCATTCTATTATCCGTAGCTTTATTTTGAATTTTATTTATTTGTTGATCGTGATGTTGAAAGTCTTGTTTTAATACAACAGTCATATTAAAATGTTCAAACTACATTTAAAATCCATGAGACAAAGCAGGATGTATAACAGTGAACGAATATACACATATTACTTAATACAATAAACTGTGTATCTTTACTGTAAACAGACTAAACTCAATTTCAAGAATGTGCATTATTTTCATACAACAATAATTCTTACATTACCATTTCATAACCTTTACTGTACTAAAAACCTTAAAATCTATCTTTACCTCCTTCAATTTTCTCTCACTCTTCTCTGTCTCTCTATCTATCTATCTCTGTCTCTGTCTGTCTGTCTGCTTCTGTCTGTCTGTATGTATGTCTCACTCTCCCTCCTTCTCTCTCTCTCTCTCTCTCTCTCTCTCTCTCTCTCTCTGTCTCTGATGTATGTCTAAATACAAAACTATGACATTCTATTATTACACTTTATTGTTTTTCTATACCTCTCTACCCTTGTTATTTTCCTTAAAGTGTTTGCCCCTTTAGAGCAAACTTCTCTTTATCTCTTAAATAAATCCACCCTTGCCTAACGTGTACTTCTTTCTTTTATTTATAGCCTATCAATTGTTTGAGTGTTTATTATCCTCTTTCTGTTATCTAAGCTTCATGTCTCTATCTACCAAAAGCTTTTCTCCTTTGTGCACATTTTCAAATGCATATGAAATATACTTAAGCATATTCCGGTAGTGTTTCCATCGTTTTTGTTTTTCATTGACTATATTTTAAATTTTTTGTGCCTTGCCTTCCGTTTCAGCTTTCAGCCGTGATATTATTGTCTAGGTCTTGTTTACAGGCAATTATGATGCAATATTGATTGAAAATTCATCGAACAAGAAAAAAATTACAAACATCCTTTTTTAAAGTAAAGTATCTTTTAATTAGTTTTTCGATGATTATAAAGTAACCATGTAACATTTGCACAAATGAGAAGGTCACAGATGTCCAACCGAGACTTAGAAAACATTGAAAATTATCGTCACTTTTTGCCACGACACATAGATAAATGCGCATCAAAATAAGCTTCAATCCATTGCTCTCCTTTTCAATCACTATTGACAGCGTTAGAAATTGGAACATCTTTTACAAAAGAAAAATAGGGAATGTACAATTACATTGTGTTTTATTGAAAAACATTGACTATTTAGAAAAAGTTTGCAGAATAAAAACCCATCAGATGCATATTGATTGCGACTTGTGCACAACCCCAAAGCTGCTTGTGAGTTCTATACATATGTAAATAACGTCACACGAACAATAGCATCAAATACCATAGAAAAACAGCCATCTATACAAAGTTTCTTTATAATCAAAGTGAGCACAGAGGAGTAGGACAAAAAGGAAAAGTTGATCAACATTTTGTCAAATAAATTATGTATGTGAACTGAAAAAAAAAGAATATAATGGGGAGCGCGTGTATAATTGGCCTATAACGGATTAACCTCATTAAAAGAATTTAAACGATGCTCGGTTTTTTTTTCTATGTGTGTTCCAATTTTCTTATTAAGATTCATCACACTCAAATCGTTAGTAAGGACTGTTCTCTTTAAAACATTGTTTGATTTGTTTCAAGGCTAATTCTTTAAAAAAGTCTATCAAAAACATTATCATAATTTTCATTAAAAGTTGATTAAAAACAAAATTCTAAAGAAAAACTTATTTAATCTGAAGTTTATAGAAAAAACATTTTTAGTATTGTAAAAGCTCATAATATTTATTAGCTTGTGAACGATCATAAACATGTCTCTAAGCAACCAAGCGACATGGGCTTTTTAGGTTTTCAAAAGCACACACAACCAAAGAACATCACGGAATGCATGTTATTCTAAAACAAGCAGTAAAACCAAAGAGGGTGTAAAAATGGCTACGGAATGGTAACCTCTTGATCTCTTCAATGTAAAATGTGTATTGCACTTGGAAAACAACTTATTTAAACTTGTTTAAGATAAATAAAATCTGATATTTGATGTATGAAATAACGATATGGAATGACATCTTTTGACGACTGAGAATAAAATTTGAATTTGATTGTCGCATGTAAATTTATTTTTATTGGCACCCAAACAAAAAAAAGCTATCAAATAAAAAGGTACTCATGTAAAGTCTTACTAAAATTTATAAAGACACAATTTAATGTAATAAACACCGCAAGTATCCTAAGGTATTAGATTAGACTGCATGGTTTCCCTTATCTCCTCAATTCTAGTTACGTCATGTCTTTCCTACTTTTCTCTCATGCCTTCTCTCTATCTCTGTCACCAAAAAATTTAATACATGTCTGTCTCTCTATGTATTTTTTTCTGTTCTTCTTTGTCTATCTCTCTCAATCCCTGAATCATTCACTCCCTTGCTTTTCCTCCTTTACACCTCTCTTTTGCTGTCTGTCTCTCTGAGAACTCCTATCTATCTACCTCTTTCTGAACCTTCCATTACTCTTAGCAGACCTAAGAAATACAAAGCATGCACTCTCTGACTTCAAGACCAGGGATTCTTCATAAACCAGCAGAAATTCCCCCATGCCTGTTTCCTCGGAAATCCTCAGGTACTAAAGTTTTTATAATTGCCCTTTATATTTTATATTTAAATTCAAAATATCGAGCAAATGAAAAAACAACCTACAATTTAATAACCAAGTGTTCGCAATCAATTGAGAAAAGCCCCGTTAAAAAATATTTAGAATGTTGAGCAATCTTATTTCTAATAAGTTATTGATCATGAACAAAAGCCAATTGTATCATAATAGTATAATTAATATAACAAGTATCTATCCAAAATTGGAATATGAAAACAATTATGAGGTGTGAAGAGGAAATAATAATGTTAGTGATTATGAGACACAATTTCAATTACACCAAATGCGGTGTATAATAGAGTTAACAAAAATCTAAACACACCAGGGTAAGTCATTATTTACAATGAGTAAATTTGTGAATAAGGTCTAGGAGTTCAACGCTAATGTTGGGTCACTCCCAATAAATTTCATTCCACATTACACCAGCTATGGAAGAGAGCTTTCTGTAGGGCATTTCAAGCAAGATTATGGATTGTAAACTGATTGAGAATTGGAACAGCTGGTAAAATTAATTTCATCTGACTAAAAGGTTCGTAAATTAAGAAGTATTTACGATCGGTTTGAAATCGTCGTTTTATAAGAGCATGAATTAATCAATTAACGAACGTTTAAGTCAGACCGAAAAAAATGTACAAAAAAAGTTGAGGAAGATTATTTTATCTCGCAACTTACAGGACTGAACCTGGTTTTGCCAGTTATTTTTATTGAAACAAAATCAAACTGGTCCGAACACTTTGCTAACATTTCGAGTGTAAATGATGTTGATGTATGGACAATGATGGTAGGAACATGGATGTAAGGAACATGGGATCCTTTTTAAAAACAATATGCTTTTACCTCGGCCTAAGACAGAGACGCTGATTTAACTAACACGATACTAGATGGGAAGTAGGGAGAGAAAATATCACGGACAAAACTGATCATAATTTATGATCAAGTGAGTGTTCTCATGATGCAGTATATCTGGGTCACGTGAACTCTCTCGCAGCAAACACCTTCACGTTTTTTTTTGGGTAGAACAGCCTACACTTTTAAGGAATAGCCGTGGGCTCTTTGTGTGTTTTTGCAAGATGCCAAGTCGAGACAGAATAAAATCAAGTGGCATCTGTACATAGTAAAGCGTTGAAACTTTCTCTCTGTCGTGACATATTTTCTTCAAAAGCCTATCACTTTGTCTATTTATTTCATACTTTTTTTTCACATACAATATCAGGGGTGCGTTTTTCATGTCTCATCAAAGAAAACAAACTCGTGCACAGCTCTATAAGTTAATTACATGGCTTTTTTGTTTATACACAATTTTTGGAGTGCTAACAAAACACTCATTGTCTCTTAAGCACAACGCGGAATACTCCTTAACAGTTCATGTTCCATTATTCTGAAGTTCAAGAGAGAGCGCGTTGTGTGTAAGGCATGTAAAGTCTCAGAACAGGCGCACATAATCTTTGTATTCGCCACAGTCTCCAGGCTGGGTGTTGGGCCGGGGCAGTGTGTTGGCGGACGGCAGGGCACCGTAGCCCGACATCTGGTAGCCGTGCTGGGCAGGGACGCCGCCCATCTGATGCGAGCCAGACATAACCCCCGGAAGCTGCATGTTGGGCAGAGAGTAGGGTGAGTCCATGCCGCCACCACCGTAGTGGTGATGGTGGTAGCTGTTGTAGTTCTGTTGGCTGGCCACGTACTGCGCCGCCTGGCTGCCTTGGTTGATCGCTCCACCGTTGGTGAGCCCGTAGTGCGAGCGCTGCATGCAGCTGCTCAGGTCAGGCATAGGCTGGAACATCGGGTTGGCAGGGTTCCACACGTCGCTGGTGTCTCGGCGTTGGGAGACTGCTGGCAGGCCAGAGCCTGGGTGATGATGTAGCAGAGGGGATGACACCGGCGGCGGTGGTTTGTAGTCGACAGGAGAAACTGAAGCTGGCGGCGGTGTGGACTTCAACTCTTTCTTTGGCAGCGGCGGAGTGGCATTGGTTCCGCTACCGTTGTGCGCATTACTGCTGCTGTTGCTATTGCTAGTGTTGTTGCTGCTACTCAGTGTTGTAGTAGTATTGCTGTTAGTCGTGGAGCTGTTGTTGTTGTTGATGCTGCTGCTGTTGCTTGTCTTTTTCTGATCGGCAGCTTTGGCCTGCTGTCTGCATTTGGCACGTCGATTCTTAAACCAAACCTGTAGGTAAAATAGAACATATCCTGTTAAATCACCAATTGTGTGTAATTCTTTTTAAGATGAATGTCGACAGTTTAAAAAAAATACAAGAGCAAATTTTGCACATCGGTTTTTTCTTGTCAAGTTACTTAGCTTTAATTGCATATGCCAAAACGAACTTCAGCCAAATCAAAGTGATTGCAGATATTGATCCAGCCATCGCGAGCGTCTTCGTAGTACAAAAATTGGAACTACAGTCAGGGAGTATAAACATTATGAGTAAACAGAGAGAGAGATACAGCAGCAGATGTATGAGACGTGCCATCAGCATACACTGGCCGTAAATCATCAGTAATACCGACTTGTGGGAAAGAACACAGCAACAACCAATGGAGGTGGAGATGAGAAAAAAGTGGAGAAGGATTGGGCATACTTAGAGGAAACCAAGGCAGTTCATTACAAGGCATAGCTTGATTTGGAACCCACAGAGCCGCAGAGCCTGAGGGAGGTCAAGAATGACCTGGAGGAGAGAAACAGAGGCAGAGGTGGCGTCTGCTGAGAAGACATGAAACGAACTTGAAGAAATAGCACAAGAGAGCATGGTGTGGAGGATCTTTGTTGGCGGCCTGTGCTTCCTGGGGTGCTGAGAGGCAAAGAAGAAGAGTGAAAGAGAGAGATGTGTTTTGTACATAGGTTGAAACGCATATTGGTAGGCCAATGTATAGCACAAAAATCACCTGAAAATATTGAGTTAAGGAAAGAGATCAGGCACTAATTTTTATGCATGAGCTTTATAGAATGGGAGTGGGAAAGCAAAAATTATGAGCGCATATGAAAAAGTAAACAGGATATGAAGGGGGCAGTGATGAAATGGTCACTCAAGCGCTGTCCAGTCTCTTACATAGGTCAATATTAGCCCTAGCTTCGGTCAACAGTGCGTTCAAATTTTGCCTTGACTAGGCATACACCACTGTCCTGCTAGGACTGACCCTAGACGGGTACGGTTTGACCTTATATGGTCCTTACGTCACGTTGGTCATCAGAGACCAAGTCCAGCGACTGGAATTTCAGCCTGGGAGGTCGACGTTTAATTGTCTAGTTTGTAAAGTGTGTTGGAATGTTTAAACTAGAGGGTGCGCGCCAGTATATGAAGATTGTAGTCGCGTTGGTTGAGTTTATGGTGTTCGGTGGGTCGAGTAAAGCGCAAATTGATTTCTTGAAGATTACCAAACCATCTGACAGTAGCTGTTTCATTGAAATAAAAAGTAAAAAAATTGTTTTGAAGTTTCCCAACTAAGGAGGCAGTTTGATATTAGCTAGATCTAAGCTTCGTCAAGAGGTGTTCTTTCAAGAAACCTTTCAATGTACGCCATCTAAGTTTGTGCATGGCAATTCAGGTCTTTGGAGGATTGCGTTTCAATTCAAAAAAGTTCCAATAGTACTTTTTTTGCTTTTATAACAAGACTGAGATCAAAGAGCACATTTAGGCTTACAGGCTTTATCTTGAACTGTCTGTTCGTAGTCTAGACGATTGAACAAGGCTGTTGGAATCCCACTGAAGGTAAAGTACGAAATTGACAGGGTTATCTACTAACTAACGTTACACAAAGATACGAATTGTGTGCTGCGTTTGAACACGACCCGATTGTCTCTTCGTCATTTCGGCCAGTCCACTATTCAAATTTAAATCGACTCGAAGGAGCAAATCTATACCTGTCCTCCCCGCTCAGTATTTCTTGAAAGCAGTTGTCAAGTAATGGTGCACACGTAGGCACGCACGTAGAATTAGAATAATATTGAGACGCGTCCTGAGATACAGAAGTATACACTACAGTGAAATAACAACAGTGCTGACGAGAGGCCGGCGTCACAGCTGCTACGCTATGGGTTTGTGTGCTCTGTGGTACACCAAGACATCGAAATCCATTTACATGTGGGCAAATAATAAAGATTCGGCTTGTGGCCTCATATTGAACTGGTCACAACCTCATTTACGCACAATGCAAATCTCTTGGTGCGAGACTCGAAGTATTGACTTGACTTAAATTTAGTGGGAAGGTTAGACATAGACCAACTTCATTTTTCTGGTTCACGACCATAGTCACAGTAGCTGAAGATAATTATGTAGTAATTTTTAAAAATAGAGGCCGCTTTATGGAAGGGTGAGATCAGCATCTTTTGGAAGAAGAAAAAAAAAACAGCATCATTAACTTGATAATAAAATCAAGACAAAAAGACATAGGAGATTTATTAAATGGCTGCTATATGATTCGAAACAATAAACCCAATCATCATTTATTCAAAATGCATACTGCACAGCTGTTATACATGTGTTTTAAGCAGTCAAAACCTTGCATTTGAAAGAAATACGAGTATTTACTAAAGAGTAATTTTGAACAGTGTGTTCAAAGTTTTGAGACTTAATGTAACCCTGCTGATTTAATCCCGTGATTTTTACTAGCCAATGAGTTGTGTCAAATAAAAAAGTCTACCCTTACGACTTATGCAGGTTTATTAGGAGTTTTCTTAGTCTTTTGCTGAGGCACGCGAATAGATCGACTCAAGTCTATTGCATGATTTTGAGCTAATTGTCATGACACAACGAATTGCGCGCTATATGTTAAATGACCACCTCTCCTGCCCTAAAGAAACTCATAGAGAAACCCATGGGCCTAATTCCATATGCAGCAATTGGTACCTGCAAGTTATGTGTTTAACAAGGCGGGGCTTTCTAAAAGAAGAGACAGCTAATCACTGTTTCCGGAAATCTCTCAAGGGTTGATATCCTCTTCCGGTGCTAAGTATCCACCTCGGTGGACGACGCTCTGGACATTACGTTGCCCTTTTTCTTTGGTCCAACAAAGCTATGCAAACATTACAATGGAAAGACCAAGGAAACGCTCGGGGTTGTAGATAGCCAGTTTTAGTTTTTGTCAGATGGTGTGGTGAAAAGTAACGGAATACCGGTAGTATAAAAATAAAATGAGTTGGTTTTATTAAGGATTTTTTTCCATGACAAACATTTGGAAACAAAGAAACTGGGAACTTTCGCTTTTTCAAGCTTCTCAAGTCACCGCCTAAATTAAACCATTAACAAATACGCGCTGGTCTTCTCATAAAATCGGTTTAGTCACAACATGAAATCGGGAGAAAAACTGATTATGTAAGAAGGCAAAATACGCTGTAAAGAGGCCGTTTAAACCACTTCTTTAGAAATCGCTTTTGCAACATAAAATAATTTCGAATTAGATAAAAAGTAGTCAAATTTCGAAAAATTCATCCACTTTTTAAAAAAATTTATGTCATCCAGAGCTCTGGTTGTTGCTATTACACGGTGATCACATATTGAGTATTAGTTTCCATTTGAGGCGTGTGTTTCATAAAGAATATGTCTATTGTATAATTATGGTATATTTTTCAATAAAGTGGGGACACTGCTCTGTGGTTACGACAAGTACAGACTGAGATCGATCTTGTAACGCTCTCAGGGTCAAAGTTTCCAGTGCTGTTATCTCGGTGGACTTCCCCAGTCTTGCACTAACCCGTTAGCTGTCACTGTTGATTGCTATCGAGAAATTTCAAGACGTTGGTCAGTATTTTTCTTGTGTTTGGTCAGCCTAGCATGTACATTTCGACCGGCAACTAGCGCTGCCCGAAGGCTATTTTTCCAGCCACCCACCTTCTAGACTTTTTACTCTACCCCCTCTGTTTCTCTTGGCCATTATACTAAACAAAACAAACACACACAAAAATGGAACGGCAGAGCAAAAGAGTCGTTGGAGCATTATTTCTCCCAAGACGTTCGGTCGAGAGTCAGAGAAGTAGCAGAAACCGCAGAATAAACAGAGTGAAAAACAGAGCAAGGGGACCCGAGGACGCTCATTCAGGTGGGGCGAGTGTCAGGCAAGCAGTCGGCATTGTGTCCCAGGCCAGGCGTTACCTAGGGGAGGGGGGAGGGGGCACCTGTTACCTAACAACTGCCCTTCACCCTGGCACGGCCTGAAACAACACTCCCTACTCCAAGACTTCACTGGGCAATGGATGTTTTGAGAACGGTAGAGAAGAGAGCGTCTACTCCAGCTTGTTGAGAAAAAGGAAAAAGCGCACTTTCTTCTCTGGTCTGCGTAAGAACAAATTGAATGAGTGAATGGAAACGCTAGGTAGGACAAATATATTTTTTTTCGGGGTGGAAGAAAAAGGAAAGAAATGGGCTGGCCGGGCAGACTTAACGGTCTGCTCTTGACAGGCAGGCAAGGCAAACATGGGCACTAAATTATCTGAATCGAAAAATAAGGAGCGAAGCAAATGACAAGAAAAGTGAAAAGAATTCTACTCGAACAGAGACCCACTTTGTTGTAACAACCTCAAGTCATGTAAATGTGGATTTGCAGTATGCACATGCATTATGTGTTAGAGACCTTGAATCTCCCCCTCTATTATTCTTTATTCTGAATTTTCTTCGTTTCTGTCCGCCACTCACATCTATTTTTTCCGCCTGAGTCTAACCTTTTTAGTTTGGAAAGTAAAAAAAAAATAAAAATCATACTTCAATAAAAAAGGATGTTGTCCCTTATTTGTCAGTGATAGTCATATAACGTAAACCAGGACATTGTGTTGTCAAATTTAAAGATAGCAGGTGATGTCACCTATTTTCCGAATCTGCCTAAGAATCGCTATCAACTGGCCAGTGCACTTCTGTGTTAGGTCAAGCAGGGTTTCTCGAGAGTGTTTAATGTTTCAAACATAGAAAAAAAAAAGAAGGAGCGTGTTGGGAAGCTAAACAGCTTTAAACTGAAGTCACAGATTGCTATCATGGCGCATGTTACGCAAACCTCAATAGCTCAATTCTGATTTTTTCAATGAAAGATTTTGATAATGTACTCAAATTTTGCCAAACTAAATTTCTTCCGGAACCTGCCATTGAGATAAATTTATTGTTTTATTAGATTTGCATTACGGTGAACATTTTGCCACTTTAAAACGAGTTACTCATCTTGGCACAAAGTATACCTCATTACCACTTTTTGATAACTCATTGTTTTGCATTTTCAACCAGGTTTCACGAAGAATATTTAGATCTAGATTGCCACTTTCATGACAACAGCTGATATTTCTAACGCATAGGTTGCTTAATACTACTTTCGTGATCACTGCCCTTTTGAACAGGTCACAACTTTGATTCACTCCCGTCCATCTTATAGCCATGCTGGTTTGTATAAACTATGGCTTGGAAAACTTCGATCGATTTTGAGAGAAAACTAATTAAGATCAACAGGAACAAAACAGACACATTCACACACGTTGCTTATAATTAGAAAAAAAAGTTTCTGAAAGAGTGTAGAGACAGAGGCATAAACTGCAGCAAGCGAGTGTGTCATGCTGCAACGATGATTTGTCCTCTGTTGTTCTGGGCAGGCAAGGGTTGTAGAAAATCTGAGCCAATTACTGGGCTAAGCAGAGGCCTCAGGCTGTTGTTCTTCTGAGCAAACAAATCTCCAGGAATCAGAACAGGCACAACTCAAGAACCTTCAGGGGCAAGGAAAGGGGGAAAGACAGAGAGAGAGATAGAGAGGAGGGATAGAGAGAGGAGAGAGGGATAGATAGAAAGAGAGACAGAGACAGAGACAGAGAGAAATAGAGAGAGAGAAGCCTTGAGACTTGAGTGTCGCTGTGACAGAGTGGAAAGACAAGAGAAGAAGCTTGTGTAATAAGATCGGCCGCTATCGCCGCAAGCTCACAGGTGGAGAAAAGCTCAATGTGTGCTTTTTTGTAATGGGCATGGTCTACACCTGCAGTTCTACTCTCAATGTTCCTGTTTGAAATTTAAAGATAAGCTATATGAGCTTTAAGAATAAAAAAAAGATAATTAAGAATTGGTGAAAACATCAGTGACAGCAAATATCACTGATGTCATCGTGAAAGGCATCCCTGTTTTTTTTAAAACAAAGTTGATGTAAATTATCACAGCTTTTAGTCCATGTTCTAACTTATGCTCGATAAATCAACCCAATCTCAAATGGGTCGAACAACAGAGGGGCAATAGTTTTGTATTTTTTTTCCTTTTTTTATTTATACTCCGCATAAATTTTCCATGGTATTCTAAGACAGTTCTACGAATGATGAATGAAGAATGTATGTTACATGGTGATTAATGGAAACATTAATATTGAACACGATGATTACATTTGCAAGAGAACTGGATGAGATTTATAGAAGCTATCTTGGTGGGCAGCGTTATTGGGCAGAACACAAACGTAGTCTTGATCGAAGCAAAAAATATCTTCTCAACTCAATTTTCTGTTAGAATATGCCCTAACAAAGTGGTGATGATCAGAGTCTTTCGCAAAGATAAAAAATTCTGCGACACCTTCTTAAACTATTCAGCTTATATTTTTCTGGTGTAATTGAACAGCTACTCGTATAGATTGAGGTTTATTGTTTAACTCTATATGCATGAACAACGGCGGGTTATAAGAAGAGAAATAATAATAATTCGATTAGATCAAACATCACTGGGATTTATCGGCAGACTATCCACCAACACCCGCTCGCCAACACATTATTTATGGCAATAAAAAGCGGCTCCACATGTTGCACAGAGCAGGACAATACACGGACACCAAGTGACCGCACCCGACAGTCTTTCTCTTCGTCTACTGGACTGAACTGAGCCACATGAAGAACCACAGTCATTGCCCGCTAAGAGGAGATCGATGCACGAGCGACCATACAATAATACTTGAGGACTGTGAAACCTACGTCTTGCCTTTCACACACCAACAGTTAGAGGAGCAGCTTGACAAAGCATGAGTAATTAATTCAATTTTGATCTAGCGACATCTTTTCTCAGCTTGTTTTCATTTCAGCAGCTTTCATGCCTCTGCCGATATGCATATTTTTTCATCATGTTATTTTCTTTGTCTGAACTACAGGCATGCTATTTGAAGCCTATTTTCAGGGCTGCGTGTATGTGTTTCTTCATTCATTCGAAACTGAAAAGTTTTTAATATTTTTGTTCCCGTACAAAGAATCGGCCAAGTTAATTTGTTGCTGTGAACAAGTGAGATGTTCTGGTGCAACGTGTCCGTGCAGTGCTCGCAAATTTCACTTTAAAAATAAATATAATCAATCTCTTTCTCCTTTCCTTCTCTCTCTCTCTCTCTCTCTCTCTCTCTCTCTCTCTCTCTCCCTCTCTCTCTCTCTCTCTCGTGGTGTCCTCATTTCGTCTAGGAATGATTCACTTCAATTTTATGCAGCGCATCGCCACAGAAACTGCTCGTCCTCGAAAGAACTAAAAGTGTAAAGAATGTCTACATTGTGTGAATTTGAGAACTGCATATCTCGTTTCAAATTCAACAGATCCTACGATTGTGCGTCGTCTTTAGATCTTTGATTGACTGTTGCGAGGTGATAAAAATTTACACTCATGTTGCGAGTTACAAAAGTGTGCAAATTACAAGCAAAGATCTTCATTCAGTAGGCTCTCAATCAATTCGGTAGTTCTAACGTAAGAGTTAAAAAGCCCTGAGTGTTTAGTACTCACGCCATCTCAATAGAATAACTTTTATAATACAAAGAAGACCACACGATTAACGTCTGAACTGTCCATTGAAGTTTTCTATCTGTATCCAGCACATGAAGTATAATAGATGTCACAGAAACACTGATAATGGAAAAATCTATAGTTATCAAAAAAGTTTTCTTCCTCATTACACAACATTATGGCGGAAATAGAAGCGATTAAATAAAACTTTTTATCATTCAGTTTTTAAAACTAAAATTCTCGAAAGCAATCAGCTATGACAGCTAACGGGTTAATGTAAGACCAGATTCAGATATTTTATTCCAAAAAGGGCGTCACCCCGCAAGGAAAGTAACAAAAACGAGCCCCATCAGCTCTCACGTATGGTCTAGGAAGAGGTCACACAGAATACCGTTTAAAAATCCACCAGGAATGAAGGAAATCAGTGAGTACGCACAGTTCCACTGTTTTTCTGCGTCTCCACAGACTGAAGAGTGAAGAGCCTGTCGATCCACCTCTGCCTCTCGTATAAAATATTATAATGGGTTTTGAAGCTAGCCGACCTCCTTCAATGCTTAACTGCAAGAAAATCCCCCGCCCAGACACGGCTAATCATAATTCCCTGACTTAAGGCTTAAGCCTTTGTCATTGGCTTCTCTCCACTTTCCAGATTTAAGCAAGGCCTTGAAGAAGATTAGTTCTATGGTCCGAAATCCCCCAGACACACACACTCACAAGAGGACTGGCTTCCTCGTGTCCTCGTATGCACCTTATTCGATAACGTCATGGCTTGGAGGAGTCGATCACCTCAATGTTTACAGGTCAAAGAAACATTGTAATCCTCGGAATAACCCCTGAATTATCTTTTAGAGCATTGGCATGCAAGTGAGGAGATTACTGTTGGTTGTTTTTTCTTCCTCACCCTTAATATTTTAATAACTGCAGATGATACTTAAAATTTGACAAGTCTATCTGTGATGCTAACGATATATGAAAACGATATCACCACATTGATTTTTTTACAGTAACCATTTCGTAAGTTTGACAATGTATAATATCATTTTCATGGACCGACTGGGTTAAAAGTACAAATTCGGGTGAAGCGTTGAGGCGGGCCGACACGATTAGAGAGCAAATGCTTGCTAATCTTCTTGCTGAAGACTTATCCTTTGTGTACACCAACAGCTCGCCAGCATGCGTTCATTGCCCTTGATTTTTCTTATCTCTTCTCCTTTTCTAAATTACAGCTAATGCGCCAGATCATCTTAGACTTAGAGTAGGCGGGCACCCGGCACACAGACACAGATCTGTGAATTTTCTCAATGCTCTGAGTTCGCTCGTCTATGTTGTTCAATACGGATTATACGTGTTGTCGCGTTGGCTGTTCGGACTAAATGTTGTATGTGTGCCCAGATTCACTCCCCCTGATCCCATTAGTTGTGAGCTTGCCAACTGACTGTCTGACCTGCTTCTGAGGGCAGAAATCTGAGTCTTCCTCTGTCCAGGTCAATGGACGAGCGGCAGAAGAAGCTCCTGGGCTCGCTGCGTCACGAGACAGTGTGCACAGCTTGTGGGGACTCGAGAGGAGTTTAGGAGGACGAGTCTTTCTCCCTGGGGTTAAGCCCACAAGAATGTCCCACGCGCCCTAAGACTTAAAGGATTACAAACAAGTTGAGAATACTGACAAGTATTTGTTCGTTTCGTAATCCGAATATAATATGGTTTGACTTTGTGGCTTGTAGCTGGAGCTCAGTAGTTCACACGTTGGTGTTTCTGTTGTACTAGATAATCATATTCGGCTTTCTCTGTGTTCGGTGGTAACATGTCTTAAGTTAAGTAGTCTCCAAACAATTCAGGTGGCTTTGCACAATATTGTTTTTACAATCATGTACAATGTCAAGGTCGAGTTGAACTAAGCTGTGGCGAATGGGTAATTTTTTTACGTATTCAGTTTGGAGGGAAAATATTTACTTTACATACGCAATAAACAGTTGTCTTCTTTGCTTTAAAATCTAGGGATTTGTTTTTGAACGCCGTGGATTCATGTATCTTTCTGGGTGCAGGCAGGTTCTTTTTAATCTATTGACTTTGTCACTAAATAATACAGACTCGTATATTGTTTTATCTAACAGAATGATAGTGGCTTTCATTTTAAAAAAACTAGAACGGGTAGACGTGTTATATGAGAGTCATGAAATTTTTTGTTATGTCACACCGTAAGATATCTTGCAATCGACATGACGATTTGTGACTTTTGTTTGTTTGTTCGTTTCACTTTTGTTTTGCTTTTTTTGCGTTGGGAGTGTTAGTTGGCGCTTAAGCATTAAAAGTATAATATGTCCTCTAAACATTGACGACCAATTGCTCCAGTTATACTTAGAAGAATATTGAACCGGTCATCTACCCAATCAACGTTCTGTCCACATAATTCTCCAGCCAGTAAGAACGTTTGAAAGGAAACAGAGGGTAACTTTCTCGTAAAACTTCATATCCCTCTAGCAAGCTTACCTGGACCCGTGATTCGGGTAGGTTGATCTTGAGAGCGACCTCCTCGCGCATGAAGATGTCTGGGTATCTGGTCTTGGAGAAAAGATTCTCAAGGATGTCCAGTTGAGAGCGGGTGAAGGTCGTACGTTCACGTCGCTGTTTACGAGGATTGGCTGCACAAAGGGAAAACGGGAAAAAAGTTGTTAAAAAATCTATGTTAGAACAATACTAAGGATATTGATGGCGGCAATAATATTGTGATGATGACGATAGTGATGACATGATGATGATGATGATGATGGTGATGATGATGATTATCATCATCGCCATCACCATCATCATGGTGGAAGTGGTGGTCGTGGTGATGATGTTGGTGATGGTGACCACAATGATGATGTTTTTGATGAACAATAAGAGCATTATTTTCCAGATGTACTAACGACGAAAGCAGCAGCATGCAAGAAAAAAGCATTGAAAAAGAACATGGCTATCATTGTGAACTTTGTCTTTTACAGGTCGCTTACAAGGGTTGCAATGAACATAAAATACAATGGAAAGTAAAATGCCAGCAATGCAAGATGCGTGTATTCTGAGGGAAATTCTAGTTAAAGCGTCTTTAACTTTTTCCTTCTGTAAGACATTGTGTACTTCCATAGAAGACAATATACATGTGCATTAATGTACTTTATCAAATTTAATATACGGAAAAGACTACTTGTTTTACAAATTGTGCAAATATTACTAGGTGGCAGCAGAGGCAAGAATTTTATATCGACAAATCCTTTTTTTCTGATGTTATGTATGCAAATAATACTGTAAAAACACGACACACAGGCAGAATCAGCAAGTACGAGAGACCAGTCAGAAAGACAGAGAGAAGTGAGAGACATGGTGGAGGGATTCTGTGGCTGGCAAGAGCCCATACTGTAGATCAAAGCTACACTTCCGCCTGCTGCGACGCCCGGCCAGGAGAAGAGAAAATATTTAGATGTTTGACAATTACGCCTGGTTTGTTTGACCAGCAAATTAATAACTCCTTTTGAGACCGTGTGTGCGGAGATGCAATGACAAATAAATCCAGTTAGCAGAATCACGGTTGTGTCGAGTTGCGTGGTGTATGAAAAGGCAGAGGAAGGGAAGGAGGGAGTAAGACTTTTACCTTAGTGTGTTTAAAAGGGATAAATAAAAGAGTTAAAATGACAATTACTATAGGTTAGGACGGGATGAGATTTGAAACAAAACATATGGAAATATGCAAGAATAATCAATTTCTACAGCTGATGCTTTAATATGTCTATAATTTTGAACGGTGACAGGAAAATCATAGTAAATCAAGTTAGTGAGAAAATGTATGAAGTGTGAATGCGATTTATAACATAAGAATCATATTGGCGTCAAATTAACACCAACCTGGACGGAATACTTCAATGTTAAGTCAATGCAATTTGTGTTTAAATGATTGTACATTCCGACATCAGGTGATATGGATTTTGATTCAGAACACTGTGGGCTTTTTTTAAAAAAAGAAATGTTAATATTAGAATTATACGGCAAGATGTCGTAAATATACACAGCAGAACATAACAGCGGGTACTAAGGACCGAAGGTTATGGATGAAAAGGAAAGAACCAGTAATACACAATGAACAAAAGTGAAAATTTATGCCGTTATGATTTTAAAAAAATGAGAGAGCAGTAGCCAAATGGATGAGAGAGACAGCGAGAAAACGAAAGAGGGCGAAAGAGACAACATATTGAAAAAGCAAAACACAAAAAAATTTCGCCGCAGGAGTAAACATTATTACGAACCGCGGCTTATTTCGAAAGAACTGATGAAAGACAGAGTAGAAAAAAAACGAGTTCGTGTAAGAAAAAAGGCGTGGTAAAAATGACGTTTACAGCAGAGCTTGCACATCACATCATCTTTTCACTCTGATTTTTTTGTTTGGGTGTCTTGTTTGTTCTGGAGTTTGTTAAGCCAAACTTGTCTTTATACCTGTCGCGCTGCCGCGTGTGTTTGTCGCGTCGCTCGTGTTTGTACTCTTGCCTTATTTCGCAACGACTTTTTACGCTCAGATTTTATTTAAAAGCGGTGTTGTGTTAAAAAAAATCTAGAATCCAAAATATAAGGAGGGGGTGGAAAATGAAAATCTTTGATTCAAGTTTTCAGCATAACTGTTGCAGTTTTTTTTTTAAGTTGATAGTTGAAAGTTTATTTGGAAGACAGCTTAAAACTAGGAAAACGAGTTGACAGAGCTAGTGATGTCACTTTTTAAATATAAAACTTAATAACAAGGTCATTTCAGTGCGCTGAAAATAACAGAGGGCATAACAAAGCCTAGTTTCTGAATACTTTCGAATCACAACTAAACTCTAATAGACGGTTTCCAAATGCAACACCGGCTTTTTTTTTTTTGAACTAGGAAACACTGTTCGTTAAAATCATATGACCTTGCTTGGAACTATCTTTTTTCTGAAATTGTGGTTTTAAAACGTGGTATTTTGTGAAACACAACATGCTTTGCGTTGTGGTTTACCTTATTTGGACAATTTTGTTTCGCTTTTCTAGCTCTTTGATCGATATTACAACATTAATTTTGTTCTAGTAGTACGGACCGTGCCTGCATGAGTGTTATTTTCGGCTCTCACATACGTGTGAGTTCTAAATTTGATGTCGTTCACAAGAGCTCTGTTCAATCTTCAAAGACGTGACTTGCATATCTTTTTTTCTCCTTTACATTCTTTTTTGCCTTTTTAATTTTTTTTTTAGCAGTAACATTTGAGGTTTTTGTCGTTTTCTGACTGGATTGCCAGACTGTCTCAACTAAAGCTGTCTGTCGAGGCGAGTGTTCCGCTCTTACAGGCCTTCGACTTCCAGGAAATGACAGGTCGGAGAGGGGCCTGGACGGCTTTATCTCGCCATCCCAGGCGGTGCTGTCAGGAAGCGAGCATCAGCCATCTCAACAGAGCCATCAGTCAGGCAGCGGGGTCGCAGAATCAGGGAGGGAAAGAACTGATAGGGAAAGGACCGAACATAATCCATTCACACATACAGCACGGATTGTAACTCATGTATAATTGTAGAGGAGGAAAAGAGAAGAAAAAACAGACGCAATTACCTATAATTGACAGAGAGAGAGAGAGAGAGAGAGAGAGAGAGAGAGAGAGAGACAGAGAGAGAGATTTAGAAGTCTCGAGTGTGTATAGACTTCATACATGACTGTAGATCTACTCACTATGATGTAAAATACCATAAGAGAGCTTTGGGCTGGCCCATCTTTTCTTTAGTTCTTATTAACTACGGAGCTGGAAAAACATGTATTTAAGGGCATGTTGCATGCATGGCTTGCCTAAAATATCATTTACATTATTAAAAAGAAACTGTGAGCATATCTTTTAATTTTTTTCCTTATTATCTATGCAGCTATTTTTTTCTGTAATTTAGGGCATTGAGTTTTCTATTTCTTCTATGAATCACTAACTTGTTTACATTTCAGTCCTCTCTATGTTATTTCCGACATTGTCTCAGTTAACATCAAATCAAACATAAAAAGAAAGAATGAGTAATAACCTAAAAAGGCTGAAGCGTGGAGTTTGATCCACTTCGAACCTGACATACTTTTCTTCGGGCGTTTCTTTAATATTAGTAATGTACTATAGCATTGGCTGATGACAAGGAGAGGGTTCTTCGATCGATATCACAGTCATCTTTGCTCTTAATCTTCTTAAGTACACATCGAATAAAGAAAGGTAGAAAAAAGGTAAAAAGAAAGGCAGAACGTCACAATAGTCGGAGGGAGAGAGCGAAGGACAGTCCATCTCTTACACGTTAATAAAACAACGCGGTCAAATTGTAGCCTTGCATTGAAAAAAAACCAACTCTGACATCCATCCTATTTTAATTTAATTTTTTTTATTATTAATCCGCTTAGTCCTACTCTGGTTTTAAGAATCAGGTTGGTGCTATATTTTGTGCTTTGTAAAAGATAATGTTTTTTTTTTTATAAAGCGGCAAGCACATTCTAGGTATTGGCGTTTAAGACCCTCATTGTATTTTCGTTGTTTATGCTTTGCAAAATAATATTATGTTGTCATTTTACGTGTTGGGAGTTCGTTCGTTTTGTTTGTTTCTTTATTTGGGAGTTTTAATCATAAAAAATACTTTTAAGTATTATAAACGCATGTAATTTTATCAGATTAGAACCTGCGATACAATGTGGGTGTGAGTGGAAGAACAATCATGAGGCAACAAGGGAGAATCAGGCATAAGTCGCCTAAAGTAATTTTGAGACAGAGCCCTTTAAATAGAGTATTTTGCTCTCAAGAAAATTCTCACTTTCTTCAAAATACTAGAATGGTAATTCTGTCGATCTCTTTAAGGGCATAAAATAGTTTTAGAGAATGTGAATAATCAGAGATGTAAACGTTTTGACTTGTTCCTGATATACCCTGATTGCCTCACAGTTACGCTTCAGTCGCGTATTGGACGGAAACGTAAGACCCCACTACGACTGTCCTTCACGAGGTTGGTTGGTTGGTTGTTAAATTTTAACGTCTCTTTTAAACTACAAGGTTATATCAGAGACGGCGCTTGGGACCATTGAAAGCGTGCTGCCACACTGTGATGTACGGAGCGCTGCATACACCACACCCAGTCACATTATCCTGACACCGGGCCGACCAGACTTAGCACTAAATCCATAATGCCAGACACCAGGCGGATCAGCTACTAATACCAATTTTAAAGTCTTTGGTTTGACTCGGCCGGGGATCGAACCCGTACCTCCCGATCTCTGAGCGAGTGTCTTTACCGCTAGGCCACAGAGCCGAGGAGAAACAAAACTAGGCCTCTAAATTCAGGGTTGAAGTCTAGCAAGCACTCAACCTAAGCGTGTTCAAAGTTTTGCAGTCGCAGCACGCGTCTCAATACGCCGGTGTTTATGATTTTTTTTTTTTGCTTTCCTGCAGTGTTTGCTCAAGGTTTTATTTACAGACTTCTATCAGCTGATGGCGTTCGGTGGTGCTTGGCTCCAAGTTTGCCATTTCATCCTCATACATATTTCCCCATTTCCCTACCAACAGACAGACATATTGACTTTCGTACATTCTGCAACCTGAGTAGCTG
>BMAT01011867.1:561057-572324 GCA_019649035.1 Elysia marginata | reverse complement strand
GGAGACAGTTTTGAAAATGGCAGCTTTCAAGTGGTACTAAACAGCATTTGATGTTAACGCCTAAGAGACTGATGCCATCGTAAAGAAAGCCCGAATCAAGGAGATCAGTCATTTACTTTCACCATTACAAGCTATGATATCATCGCAAGCCATGATACCGTCGACATTTCATCTCAGATCTATAACAAATCGAAGGGCGACACAACACGACGATTTTTGAATGTTCAGACTCACCAGTCACCAGTCACTAGTAGCTGCAGGTGCTCAACTATAACATGAGGTAGATAGTATCATCAACGTTACAGGTTTTTATCATCTTTTGAAAAGCATCGAACCTTTTCTCGCGCAGTAAACCAAAGTGAATAATGATTAGATTTTTTGTGGTTATTGATTGAAGACGGGCTTGATTGTTTTGAGGGTTTTATCATTCACGCTTCGTTAACAGCGCTGAAAGGCATGTGTATTGTGCACTTATTATCAAGTCGTTATATAACTTTATGTGGCGCAAAATGAATGTTTGAAAGAAATATTGGACCGAGAGGTAGAGCAAAGACAATAACACTCGAGTTTTATAGGCTAAAGAGGAGACTAAAAATCGAAAATTTCGTCCTTTTAATCCAGTCCAATACAATTATGCCGCAACAATGGGATGGTTTGATATAAATAAATATGAGGCAATAATTTATTTTCCCATAAAGATTAATCAGATATATCTTTATGTACTTTCAAGGGAGCAAACCTGTTCACTCAACCATTTAACAGATGTTTAACTGCTTCGTAAATAATACTGTTCTCAGCGTGTCTATAACTTTTCTTGTCTGACTTTCTCCTCGTCTACGGTATCTCTTTTTTTGCATTCGAATCTTCTTTTTTAAAAAATTTTTGTTTCGATACTATTCTTGAACATTTTCCTCCCCCTTCTCCTCCCCTCTCTCTCTCTCTCTCTCTCTCTCTCTCTCTCTCTCTCTCTCCCCCTCTCCCTTTCTGTTTCTTTCTGTCTTCCCCCTTTCCCTCTTTGTTTCTCTTTCTCTAGCTTTCCGTTTCCTATTGTCCGTGTGTCGCTGTCTCACACAGATACACACCCACCCATACTCCTCTGCTATCTCTCCAGCCACAGCCGACAATTCGTCGCTTCATATCAGTGCTCTAAGTGACATTCTCATAAAAATGCAATTTCCCCTCAATGAAAACGGCAAGTTCCTCTGTTTTGTCCAGGAGGTTTCGCGACTTCACCCACGACTCAGGGGTTTGGGACGCGCCGTGTCGCCTTGAAAAGACGCTGACAAACCGGGGACATTCCGTCAAACACCAGTTCCGGGCCGGGGGAAATGGGAGAAAGAAAGTGGGTGTGAGAGACCCGGTTCACGGAGCACGAACGCCAGACCGGTTGAGAGCAAGCAGTCACCACGTCGAACTAAGAAGGCTGGATAACAGTGCTAGGGTAAATAAAAGATTGATTTAAAAAATAATCAGCCGCAAAGAATATACTGTCTGTTCTAGAGGATATAAGACAAAAGAGAGTGATCGCATCATCTTGGTGGTTCTTAAAAAAAGAGATGAGGTGCTCAACAGCCATCAGCACGCAAAAGTTAGATATTTTAGGAGGTTTGCAAAGATACCCATGGTAATCTAACTATTCAACTCCAAGAAATTGTATAAAGCATTAGTAAACAACGGAAACCTTTTACGTATGACCACTTTCGATTTTCGTTCCAAATTGATAATTAGCAATTTAAGCTAAAGAGGCGATCTATGTTGTCTCTTCGAAGACTTTCAAGCTGTTTATAATTCTTAAGTCATGTACCCGAATTATGACTCCCTTTTTCTCTGGCTTTCTTCGGCTATTCCTTCACAAACAAAGTTCTGGAGCCCAACCCTTGACTTGATGCCGTTCAACAGTGAATGAGTCAAGAACACCAAGGACTCGCCGACCTCTGTCGAACAAGCCGGCTACAATACCGTACACCGTGCGCTCGCCGCAGTCATGACGGCAAGAGAGAAGGTACGCGTCCTGAGAAGGCCTCTCAAACCAGTGAAGAAAACAAGGGCGCCCCCTAGGGCCAGATCATCAAACCGAGCCCTCACAGAATGGCAATCTCCCTTCATCGCGATGCCTGACTCGGGTTCATTTAGTGGCGTCTTGACAGTTATGACAGATCAGCATGAATTGGCCGCCTGCAATATCGTATTTGTTTCCATTGTGGAGGCCGCGTGTAGGATACACTCAAGCACAAAACAGGCAAGAGAGCAGCAGCCAAGGCTCTAACGGTGTGTGAAGAGACACAGAAATACGGCGACCGATACTGAATAGAAGCGAACAAAAACCACAGACAGGCTGGCATTGTTCGAGTCGAGGAAAATACAGAACTCTTGACTTGCCAGACTTCAAATCTACATTAAGCTGTACTCACACCAGTCCACTTGCTTATTTTCAAAGAATTATATTTTAGTTTCGAATATTATTTGGGACTATGTTCACTGAATTGTTAAAATTTGCACCTTTACAGTGGGCAGTTCTTTTTTATTTCGTATGTGAGAACGGCGGGGCGAGGTGGAGGGGGCAGGATAGAGACTTAAAGAGGCAGGCGATGGTTGACTCAGAAAATACTAAGATAGGACAGGGGAAGATTAACATAACTATCAATAGTCTCCATAACTTTAAGCCAAGATTTTTAGAAGAAAAAAAAGACAAGATTTAAATGAAGTGTGAAAGAGATGAACTCAGTTGCCATTTTTGGAAGCACAGATGGCTTGTGTATAAGATTTATAAATTGCGAGATTAATAAGGTTCACTACAAAACTATTTATCCCTATCAATCAGGGCAGAAAAAAGATCATAGGTTTTTTCTTGAATTGTCTTTTCATTTCGTTAAACTCAATTTCGCTTTTAACTAAAAAATACAATAAATTGCTTTCTTAAAAGGGCGGCTGTTGCATTGCCCCAGAAATATTCAAATAAAATGTGAATAAAACCTATTTTTTTCTTCCATGCTAAAACAATAAACGAAATGAAAGAGATAATTCAAGTCCCTATGAGAGAAGATCGATTCATTTTCACCGTCAGTTGAGACATCTTACATCTAACAATAAGTTCGTGCTTCGGTGACGCTCCAGGGCAAAACACACGTTAACTATAAAACAATATTGATCTAACAATTCGAGAGATATCTTCTAACTGTTTAAAGCTTTCCGTTGGTTTTTAATATCCCACAGTGTATGATAGATGCTCATTCAATAAAACTCATCAATTCGTTCCCCATCATCGCCACATGCTCTCTGTAACATTATGATTGTAATAACTCTAAGCTGCGCTCTCAACGGCTGGCCAATCAAACACACGTATAGCACGGCGCGTGCGTTGAGTTAGAGATCTCCGCTCAATAATGGTTTACCTAGATTTATCATAGCATATCATATAGAGATAAAGTGTACTTTAAAATGATATTGAAGATCTCTAGCAATTACGTGCATACCTCAACTGGTCGCATGACTCCTGCAGGCCTAGATAATTAAGATTTCGGGGGTTAAAAATTGTTCTTATCATTTGAAAGTCGTTAAATGATTTTCAATATCTACTTGAAAGGGTATTATGATTTTTATTTCATCATTGTAATTTCTTAGATTCAATTACACATTGAGAAAGAGGCTATCTCATCATTTGGTGAGAGTGATACTAAATATTGTTCCAAAAAATTGCAAGATTCAATGAAGATAAAATAACAAGATTAACACCAACAACGACGAAAACAACATCAGCAACAACAACAACAATAACAATAGCGATAATACCAATACAATGAAAAAAGAGATTGAGGGTACTTACAATCGTGCTCGGCAGCCCATGTTGCTGCTGAGGAGAAAATTGAACAACACAGTTAATAAATGTTTGAAATAGTTTTCTAAAGGATACCATTCACTCACGTGTTATAGAACCCTTTTGAACTACTTCCCATCATCACGCCCTCCTACATGATTGCATTCCATTCATAATTTTTTTGTTTTCTACACATGAAAGTCACTAAATATAATGATAATTATGGTGGACGAAAGGGCAATAATATGAAATATATTGGTAAATGGAAGCGACTCTATTATTAACTAATTTATTTGAGTTGGTGTAGAAACTTGTCAGAGTGAAGGAACTACTTACAGAACATGTCGTTCTGATAGCCCATGGCTGGATGCAGGAGATCCACATTAGGTGTACTAAGGGAGAGTCCGTTGACGCTGTAGGGGCTGGGCTTGGGTGAATGGGCGTGGCCTATGGTATGATTGTGCCCGTGTACGTGGGCGTGGCTGTGAGAAGATGGTGGGTAAGCCATGCTAGCCATGTTACGAGCAGCCTCGTGAGCGGAGCCTGGTGACAACGAGTTCACGTCACTCAAGTGCTGTTGGGCGTGTCCTGCACCTCCAACTCCTCCCCCAAGAGAGTGGTGGACGCCGTGGACTTGTGGCAAGCTGTGTACCTGAAATACAAAAAGCATAAGATGAACTTAAATTTTTTTTAAATAATGAACTTAGCACTTGCTACTCCAACCCTGACCATATAAATTCATAATATTTCAAAGAAAACATGACTTTTCCTGTATCCTTCCTGGACTAAAAAAATGTCCGTGTAGTTAATGAATGTTGTTGATATAAAAAACACCGTTGGCGGACAAATATTTTTTTCTTTAAATGAAATACAGTGCAAATGACAACCATTTAAACATAAATTCTAAGTTTCATATGTATCAGTTGTTTAGGTGTCTGCTGCAGGTCTCCAACTACCAGCATCTATTACATGAGAGGCTAAGATTTAGCTTAGAGAGGCTAAGCAAGGATCTTCGCCATGAAACTCCTTTTTTAAGGAGCGTAGTGGCGACATGGTATAAGCTATGTTTCCCTAACTGGCAAGGCGGTGGGTGCCGAAGCATCTATAAGTCGAAGGTTCGAGTCATACTAAGTGTAGACATTTCGACCATTTCCACTAAAAAGCCTACTACTCTCCACGGCTAATTTCATGCCTTTATAATATTTCAATCAGCATCTATTACAGTATAAGACACTACTGAAGGTATATATTGCATTACTCACCTGGTCAAGGGAAGTGTGGTGCCCCTGGTCCAGGCCCTGTTGAGTGACTTGAGCGTGTTGAACGTGAGGCTGGAAGATGGCGTGAGGTCGGGGGTCACCCTGGCTCGCGTACGCCTCGCTCTGCCAGTCTAGAGACAGTCTGGGCGGAGCTGTAGAAAGTACAGGAAGGAAATTTAGAGAGATGTGTTAGAAAAATATTCAACGACTTTTCTCCTCACTGATGAAAATACTGGTGACGGTGTCCAGTAGCTGTTGTGATGTTGATGAAGATGATGATGATGATGATGATGATGATGTTGATGATGATGATTATAATAATGATGGTGGTGGTGAAGACTGTAATTTAATCAATAATGCTGATCGGGGTACAAGTTAAACCGTCTCGGGTGAAGAGTTAACGCATTATTGCCACCCGTTCTCAGAAACTCACTTCAATTCAGTGCTTAAACTATCTCATGTACTTTCTCTTGCTACTTTATTGTCCATGGTTTTTTTTATATCATCTTATCCTTTTTCTAACAAACCGCTCTCTTTCAGTCTTAAATCTAGAATATCGATCTCATGTTGACAACTGCTCCCCGAGGAAAGCTAAAGCTAAAAGCTTATGGAGACAACAACCAAGACTACCAAATGCATTATTAATTTGCTTTGTTCTACCACAGAACACAAAAGGGGAAGATGTACCATGGAAATCTCATCCAATAACCTTCATAGGATTTGTGTTTTCACTTTTTAAAAATTAAAGCCTAAATAACAATGGTCGAATCAGTAATAACAAAGCCAAAATTTGAAAATAAGATTAGTTTTGAGGGTGTTTGCAGCGCTGAGTTAGGAATTTTCCTGTACCTGATAATGTAATTATGGCCTGTTTTAATGGAAAGCCTAGTTTGGAGAAAAAGATGAAACTTTTCGATCGCCATATTTATGACAAACAAGGTTCAATATTTGCTTCGGGCTGCTGTAGTAGACACAGCTATAATTCCATAGTTTTATGTCCTCAAACCGATAGTTTGAGAAAAGGGGGGGGGGGGGGAAGGCGAATCGGGAATGATTACTAGCACGGTTTTCATGGGTCTATATTTCAAATGTGAAGATTAAAATGAGAGGATCTGCACGGTACAATTTCCAAAAAATGTACTTTGGGTGATATTGATAAAAAAGACAAAAGAAAATGGTCAATTTTATTTATCTCCCAGCACTGGATTATGTAATGAAAAACATAGCGCCATGCGGAGTTAAGATCACCCCTTTCAAACAATAGGGCATACACCAGTTTAGCAATTACCATTAATGCATGTGCAAGTGTTAATTGTTCTGACTCTAGTCTTTTCACTACCAGGTTTTGTTTTGTTTAAGTCTCCACAGAACCTATCTTTGGTTGTAACTGTTAAGCCGTCTGCCAAATCTCC
Source organism: Elysia marginata (assembly GCA_019649035.1). Classification (NCBI taxonomy): domain Eukaryota; kingdom Metazoa; phylum Mollusca; class Gastropoda; family Plakobranchidae; genus Elysia; species Elysia marginata. The sequence continues at coordinate 565,839 of BMAT01011867.1, read as the reverse complement.
TATTTGAATATTGATTTTTAAAAACGAAACAATGAATAAATGTTCTTTATACTGTACACCAGCATCAATTCCTTTCAATTTTTTTCTTTCATACGTAACAAATAAATGTTAATATTATGATCCTTTCATTGTATAATGCCATGTTTGTACATTACAGTTTATTAAAAAAAACTTAATCTATATTTTTCACGGATTCGGTGCTATTTTTTTGTTAGTATTTTGATAATATTGTGGCTCCTGGTGTCGTGGCAAAAATGGTAAGCGGGAGATTGTAGAGTCAACTAGACACGACTTAAATTGTTGACAATACTGTAATCCACAGTGAATGACTGAGATGAGTAGACAGTAGGAGGGAATTTTAATAACCCCCAACTGACTTTGTGCCCTTGCATGTTTTTAATCCGCCAAGGGAATTCGCTATTTACGGCCGCGGTGCTGTTGTTGTAGTCTTATAGCCGTTTAGAATTTGTAATCTTCTTTCGCGTTGTTAGTCCCAAGTCTTAAGCTCTTCTTTTCCTCCTTGCCCCCCCCCCCCCTCCAACACACACACTAACTCACAACACACTTGGCTAGTCCCTTCTCATCCTCTCTTCCCGTAGAGATTTCCGATATGGTGCGATAATCGGATAGATGTAGCCTACACTGCTAATTCAGGATGAAGCTTGCCTTACAATCGGCTTTCTTATCCGCGACTTTTTGAATTAAAGAGGATAAAAAATTTCTAAGCACCGTCAACAAATTACAGGCCAGTATAAAACTAGAGCGAGAGTGACCGCTGTGGCTAGACCTGGATATATCGCCGCTCGCGCCACTCCACACAGCTCGGCTTCTCTTGGACATTACACTGCAACTTACTGGTCATCGTGGTTATCTACATCAATTCTGTTCACAAACCGACTCACTTTTTATTGTGTACAAATATATGTGCCTTTATGCAAACCATTCAAACATTCTTGTCATCTGGATATTACCACAGGCTAACGCTGTTACAACCGCTATGTTATCTATCTTACAAAACAAATTAATGAGTCCTGTATATCAAAATATGCATATCACCAACATTTAAATTGGTTTGTGTTCATCTGCAGATATTTTTTAATTACTTGTATAATGGTTTCGGTGATAGTTTTTCTTCTGAAACAGGAAAATTTAGTATTTCAAAAAGTACAATAAAGCTTTAAGCTGTTAATCGACCTGGACTAGTACTACTATTAGAACTTGTGATAAGACATATTAAACATTGTCTCCAGAGAACAAACAGTAAGTAGACAATTGTAAAAATATGGAGCGTTTGAAATCAAGGAAAAAGGCCGGTGGAGCGTGTGGATGTTTTCCTCAAAGCCAAGACCATTCAGCCAATTAGACACCTGAGCTCTTATAAAAAGTTTAAGTTGCTGTCGTTTCTTAAAAACTTGACGCAGGCATTCTCACTGGATGTAGCTTTGAAGGATTGTAAATCACAAACTATATTTTGACTTTAAAAAAAGAACATCGAAACTATAGAAATTTAGTAGTACCGATAACAATGGAGGTTTACGATAAAAGCTTTCTTTCTGTATCAAAGTAAATGTACAAGCGTTGTTATAGCAACCTCGATTGGTACAAATTTTCTGAATTATCTTGATAAAGAAAGTTTTAGTTTACTAAGCTAAAGAGAACTGCATTTAGTCTGAATTTTTTATGTGTGATAGCTTGCAGACTTAATCAAAAATAAAATTGAACACTTCGAGACTAACATCTTTTTGTTGATTTTTCATAGTCAAGAGAATGGACTTTACTTGTTATATTTGTCCCTATTTTACTTCGAAGATGAACTTGGATTTTTTAATTTAATAATCATGGACCTATGTGCTTTTTTTTTTTTACAACAAACGAAATCACGCTCAATGCTTATCTTGTAAGCGTTAGGAAGCCGGTCATTCTAAATCAACTATCTGAAAAGTTACGATAAACCAAACTTAACCAAATGCAACCTCAGTGTGTCCGAAAAGGAAACACAAACTTAGAAAAAAAAAGATTTAGGTATCTTGTATAAAACAAATGGCAACTTTAATTTCTTGCTATATTTGTCATTATCAAATCTACTTTGAAGCCACTCATCGGATCAATAACATTTGTTTTGACATCGAATTTTTATCCTTATTTTTTCTAAAATTTGTTTTTAATTTTTCATAGATAAAAAAAAAATCTGTCCGATTTTACATCTTTGTATTGTTGAAAATCTTTTTTTTTTTTTCGCGGAAAAAAATATTTTCAAATATATCATAATTATAATACAGAGTTTACATTTAATTTTATTTTCTTCTCCTCTCTCTCTCTCTCTCTCTCTCTCTCTCTCTCTCTCTCTCTCTCTCTCCCTCTCTCTCTCTATCCCTCTTTCAACCTTTATGCTTGAAAATTGTTCAAAGTTTGATTATGTTCCAATTTATGTAGCTTTAAAAAAATGAACTGATGTCGATAAGAATATTATAATTATGTTTTCTTTTGTTAAAAAAAAATGCATAAAATACTTTACATGGAAAAGGTAGAAAAGACCGCTAAGCCGCCTAATGAAAAATAGGCTTAAAATAACGTGAACAACTTTTAAAATGTGTGTATTTTACAACTTTCTTAGCACACATGCAAACACAGAATTATGCATGTATTAATCTTTGATTTACCCATTGACTGGCGAAACATCAAACAGTCATTTCATAGATGTAACAACTTATGTTTGAGCTACTTTATGTGTGCCGGTACCTAATGGTTTGTCGGACAGGTTGAGAGTCTCATTCGGTTTCAAACAGCTATACCTTACGATACTAACAAGAAATTGTCGCGCTTAAAGTCAGTCATTTTGAGAAAACATCTTAATCAAATGGGTGCTTTATTGTTTACTAACGAGTTTTCCAATACTCTTAAAAATCAAATTTTGAGTTAGCCGATTTAAATAATTTAAGCAAAAAGCATGAGATAATTTAACAAAGATAATTATGATGGGTCAATATCAGTTTGGTTGAACTCTGAGATTGTGCTAACAGATACACAGTCATGATTCTCTATCAATTCAGAAAACAAAATGGTTAGTAGCGCCAATTTAAACACTAAAAACATGTTTTCTAAACTTTAAACGTTTTTGAAACTATTATTGAAGATACGCATCATTAAAAGTTCTCCATGTCACAATTCAACACCTAAAAAATCTGATTCACACACTCTTCGATTTTACATTCTCTATTTCCGCATTGTGCAGTATCGAATGACACAGATTTGCGAGATGGGTGCCGACGATTGACATTATTACATTGAGAAAAGTGTGCTTTTGTAAGGAAAATTCTAGAGCGCTAACTTTACGCACTGATTTAAAAACTTTTACCTGTTAAAAATTTTTTTTCAAGGCAAACTTTGCAAACAAGCCATTATCATTCATTATTGCCGACTGGTTGCTTGGCCAAAACGAGTCACAATGAGAGCGTTCAGAAAAAGAAACGTTTTAAAAGACATTGATCAGAAAAAAGAAATGTTCTAAAGACATTTATGAGAAAAAGAAACGTTCTAAAGACATTGCTAAAAAAGAAACGTTCTAAAGACACTGATCAATTATAATGTGTGGATTGAACATTGCAACCAAAAATCATGAATAGCCATGTCAGGATCTGGAGTTCAAAATGATCCCTAATCTCAGAAAGATGCCCTTCGTTTAGAGGATGAGTAATAAGATAATACAATATGAATTGTAAAACAAACATTAACGAAATATTTGATCTGAATCACATATCAGTTTTGTGAAATCAACACATAAGCATGCGTGAATTATTAACGTAATAAGTGTAATGGTGTGAATAACTAGGTTTGAGTTATACAATTTTATTCTTTTTACATCGATCAGAAAGATAATTTCTTACGTGATTTTTACGTCTACAGTGTTAAATGATGGAAAACGTCAATAAAACACAAATGGTAGTTGTCTGTAAATAAAAGACTTTTTAATCAAAGAACTCTAAATTAAATCCCCACAAGCGTAACATTGAGCAGCGCCAAACTTACAAGCGTCCAGAGAGAGAAATTGTTATTATTAATTCTTTACTCACTTTGAAATTCTTTTGCAGTTTGATAAATATTAAGACAAAGTTAAACCTTGTAAAATAAGTTTCCAAGTTGAACATTTGTAGCTCAATTGATTGAGCAATCGCTCTCAAGTCAGTCTATAGCATTATTCTGGACTTAACCAGTGATTTACTCAATATCTCAATAAGTGCAATACAAAAAAAAAAGGCATGTTTAAAATATTTAAGTCTGCCTTTACTGGTTTAACTACGAACTCTAATCAAAGGAAGAAATTTAAAAAGGAGGAAAAAATAGTGCGAACGAAACCGAAAAGCAGAACTTGTGTGAAAATTCATTTTAAAAAAGTTTTTAAAAAAATTAAGTTTTCGCGGCATGAACCGATACAATGATTTTCAATAGATTGAAACTTTCATAGACATAGCAGTTTAATACCAGAGGAACAGGAAAATAAACTTCACTTATTTTCACTGTTATTTAATAGTTATCAACATTTTGAGCGCTGAAAAAGTACACACTTTCAGAATATTATTACAACAACAGTTTCAATTAGTTCAATGAATTGTTATTAATATTATTGTTGTTGTTACTGTTGTTGTTATATTATTACCTTTCTTCTTCTTCTTCTTCTTCTTCTTCTTCTTCTTCTTCTTATTATTATTATTATTATTATTATTATTATTATTATTATTATTATTATTATTATTATTATTATTGTTATCATTATTACTATTACTA
>BMAT01011867.1:404610-416097 GCA_019649035.1 Elysia marginata | reverse complement strand
GGTGAGGCATAACCATCGGGTGTGTTTGCCAATCGCTTGAGCAACGTAGATCAACAAGATGTTCTGTCCGACTTAAAGCACAGGATATTTAGAAGAACATTCAAAACTCCACAGTGAATTATTGTCTGCGAATGTTATGCTCTGCCGAGCAGTGGCGAGGACATTTATTCACTTAATGAGGTAATGGGTGTGTTTTTCTTCACACTTCACATCTCTGTTAAAGATTTACAAACTTTTTTCTCCAACTAAAATAAAAGGAAAACGATTTAGAGTATAAGGAATGGGATTAGAGGTAAAACAAGCCACAAGGGTAGCGTCCCTTCGCTAGAAATCAACACCCCAAAATACTATAGTGGCTATTGTAATCTAGACCTACATTTTAAGGTCTTTTTTTTGGTGAGTTTGAGACTTTGATAAATGGTTTCACATCTAGAAATAAAAAAAATATAAAGCTAAATAAAAAAGTTTATCTTCAAAATAAATCTCTAAATAAAAAAGTTTATCTTCAAAATAAATCTATCCCATAAACTTTGAAAAACTGTATTAAAAGACAGCGGGCAACCCCATTATATTTTAGATAGTATTTTGATTTACTTTTAAAGTGTTTTCTATATAGTATTGTGACCTGCTTTTAAAGTATTTTTTTTAAATATGCTGGAACTTAAATCGGCATGTGTTCCTTAATGATTAAATCTGACTCGGATTGACACGAGCAAAGTTACGCTGCTATTGTTGAAATCTCATTCCTAATTTCGGCCATAGTTGAGGCCGAACACTCCAATATCGAGATCACTTTTCACCGATCCCTTTTAACTAACAATGCCCTACAAAAAGCCGACCCACTAGCCACGGCATAGTTTTTATTTTTTCCTCTTTTCTCAATCATTGTCAAGATATTCAATCATGTAGAGCAGTACAACACGTATGCAAAAGTACGTTAACAGGTGTTTTGAAAGATTTCAATAGACGAACCAGAAAAAGTCCAACACACACTGAACCACATAGCCCAGCTACAAAGACGAACCAGAAAAAGTCCAACACACACACACTGAGCCACATAGCCCAGCTACTAAGACGAACAAGAAAAAGACCAACACACACTGAGCCACATAGTCCAACTACAAAGACGAATCAGAAAAAGTCCAACACACACTGAGCCACAAAGCCCAGCTACAAGGACGAACCAGAAAAAGTCCAACACACACTGAGCCACATAGCCCAGCTATAAAGACGAACAAGAAAAAGTCCAACACACACACAATGAGCCACATAGCCCAGCTACAAAGACGAACAAGAAAAAGTCCAACACACACTGAGCCACATAGTCCAACAACAAAGACGAACCAGAAAAAGTCCAACACACACTGAGCCACATAGTCCAGCTACGGTTATATTCTCGGGTATGTTTTGGAGCAAAAGGTATATTCATTTCAGGTATATTTTGGACCCCCCTCTCTCTTTTTTATTTAAGAGTGCACTACCAACCAACTGATTATTCTATTTAAAATACGTAAGTTTGCTTTGTTTGCCACAGAATTGGTAGTTTTAATTGAATGCATGTAAGAACAAAATTTTTCTGCACCAATGCTTTTTTTACAAATATATTAAAGGGTCAAGGGAAAAACAAGACATGTCACAATTTTTTGGCACCTTTGAGTAGATAGGAGAATAATGTATGAGTTTCCATCCTAATTTATATAGAATAGAGGGAGCAAATTATTTCACTTTATGGTTTAATTGATTGAAAAGACATTTATTCATGCATCACATCCTTGAAAAAAAAATGTGACACGTCTTGTTTTTCCCTTGACCCCTTCATAAATATCAATCGAAATAGAGAACATCTTATTGACAAGGTTTCATTCTAAAATACATGCTCTGAAAATGCACATTTTACAGGAACTATTGTACATTTGAACTCTAGGCGACCATACTCAAAGTTGAATTGCAATGTTAACGGCGCGTATTTGTGTTATTGGTCAACAAATTTATACACAAACTTTTTAAGCGTGAAGTTTAGAAAGAAAACAAAACATAAAAAGGATAAGCGAGATTAAAGAAAAACTAAAAAGCATAGAGGGAATTAAGCGGACGGAGAGAAGAGGAGGTGGAAAAAAGAAACAAAGAGTCATATTGACTAAACCTCTTTCTTGTAAGGGAGAAAAACGCCCCCCGCACAGAATGACAGCGACCTAAGTCCCAATATTACTGGTCTCTCACACACACACATATACCTACACCTCTACGATGGTAACAGACTGGCAGGTACATGGAAGCGTTCCCCCGTTTATAACCTTTTCAAAGCGACAGATTGCGAGATGCTGGACTGGAGGAACAACAAGCCAAACCTCAAACATTCTCCATGAACAAGTGCCAGAAATGGTCCAGGCACGCGACAGAAGGCCAGATTAAGAGGGGGGGGGAGGGCAAAGGAAAAAAAAATAGTGTCTTTGCGTTGTCAACTCTGTTCATCATACGCCTTGCTGGAAAATACCCGACATGGCATCCTTTTTATAACCATTGTGCCGATGCAACGCCCTGCATATTTTTCTCGGTAGAATTTACATATAAGACATTCCAAAATAAATTTGTCAAATACACACATAACACCTTGAATTTTTGTCATTCTCCTCATGATCTTTAAAAAGTTTGCGCCGTATGACGACTTCGCTAAAAAAAAACAAATAGCGACTAGTGATACAGCACAAAATCGTGATAAAAGGAAAGCTTGAGAATACAATTAATTTCGCAAAACTTACTCTGATCCAAATTCAATTTCTTTCATAAGACGATTGAAAAAGCTCTTTGTTTGGTTTAAAAGTTGCAATTTTAGGGAAGTTATATAAGATAAAAATTACGGTGGGTGCGCTTTTGTGTGAAAGATTGTCAAAATTGTTTTAAAATATGCCGATATCTCTGAGGCAGGGTGTTAGTAAGCTGTCCCTATTTTTATCTACCAAAAAAGGTACTAAAATAACCTAAAAACTATCCTATATCAGCCGAATGTTTGTAAAATGACTCTTTGTTCTCAAATATAAAGGCTTTTAATAAATGAATTGCCTTTCTCTTGCAGGTTCCAAACTAAAGAACGCTTTATGTTGTCAAAAATATGAACTCCCGCCACGTAGCTCTGGAATTTTTTTAATGCATCACGAACGCTCTCTAGCTATTTGGTAGAAAGAAACAGGCAATAATCACATCCAGGAAAAAAATGCTGTTGCGTACGAGAGTACGAGAGATAGAAGTAAGCAAAACGCTGAGGTATAAACATATTTTAATTTAACACACTTTTAACTGAAAATGAGCGCAGTACAATAGATCTGATCAAGCACAGAGATAAGCAGACTGCAGTAGTATTTTAGCCTCTAATGAAGCCAAAAGTAGGGAAGCTTCTTCGAAAGACCAAAGACGAAATGTAGAAAAGCTGAAGCAAATCATAAACAGTGCAAAGACAAAACAAGAGTCTCGCGAACAAAAAGTAATGAGGATGGCACAAAATAAACACCAGAAGACAGTTTTCACGGCACGTGCCGAAAAGAAAATCACAGAGACACACACTTCAAAGATCTCAACTTCACCATTATTTTTTTTCTTTTGCAGTCTAAAACCCTCAAAATGTTTTCCCCTCAAACTATGCCAGGACAACAAGCCCGGCAACTTTAGCAACTCCAATCTGGCAAAGCCTCATGGTCAACACAGCAATCTCTTCTCTGTGGAAAACATCCCGATAGATCCCAATCTTCATCGTACGCGCTACGCTCGGAAAGCGATGCAGAGGGCTGGAGGCGGGGTTAGAGCGTGGCAAAGCAAAGCTTCGGTGAGTCGAATGGGTGCTAAATGGCAGTGTTGATTGCGGGCAGAGCCTTCGCCTCTTGAAATTGTTTGCCAATTACTTTGCACCACAAAAGGCATGTTTCCGCGGCTCATTCAGGCGATTTTGAGAGAAAGAGAGAGACAGAAAAACACACAGTCGGAGAGACATCTAGACATAAAGACAGAGAGGTTAAGAGAGACAGGGGCATTAGTGTGGCAAATGATCTGTATTGATTTTTAAAAGCATAGTATAATAAAATAATAAATATTATAGCTAAATGGTCTTGTATGTGCCTATTGGCGATTTCTGATGTCCATATAGATAGCTCCTGATAAGTTTGACGTCTTCATATAATTTGCGACATTTTTGCCTTGGAGAGAGGAGAAGGTAACGCTACTAATTTAAGGTTCATACATTACAGATTTCAAGAGCAAATCCGATACACTTTAAATACACATATATACAGTATGTTTGAGAGTTTGTCCATGTATGATATTGTAAATGTCCTAGTGAATGGTTTATGTATATGGACTCCTCAATTTGTAAATTAATAAAATTCATTGATGATAACAAAAGCAGCATCAATGTTAACTTCCACCTCTCCTCCCCTCCCCTATTAAAATTTGTGCTATTTTGAAAATTGTTTTGACGGAAAAATACAACAATTAAAACATGCAAAAGATATGTCTTTGTTTTATCTCTTATTTTGTTGTAATTGTGTACAAACCAATCTTCACTCGTGTGAAAATAGTGTTGTTGAGAGGGGGATGCCGATGTCGCGATAGAAAAATACAACAACTACTGTTTCAGAGAGTAGGTTTGATTAAAGGAAATCCAAGGACAACGTGCTGGTTTTGGATATAGATTTAGAGTATAAAAAGAGACAACTTTAATTAAATGTCACTCCTTATTTGGGCATGGCGGCAACTTGTTTGAACCGAGGACTCTATATTCTTCTCGATTATGACAAATATAACAAAGATTCCTGGCCTATTCAACTTTCTCTTTCAACATGAGGGAAAGTAAGGCCAAAGAAAGATGGCTAGCATAAGTTTAAGACGACTGTAACCGAATATGCAAAAATATAGACGATTCAACTCTTGAAGTAAACGCATAAAGTTTATAAGGACCCAGAGGAATACACGTATGCCTATCTCAACGATAAGGGATAAAAGTGCAGACATACAACTGTTTTGTCTTCCTTCAACAATTAGGAAAAAATACGGATCTAGACAACATAAACATCTTTCGCTTTTATTATAGCTTCCGCAATAAATACGTGCACGATGTTTCCAAGAATCCGAAACGTCCTGCACCTCTTGCAGAAATCTCATTACTATATTTGCTACTGATGAAGCCGTGGTGTAGGCGAGCTATTTTTTATTTCATCTAGCTGACCATGGGTTGCATAAACTTTTGATGTTTTTCTAAGACTGCACCAAAATATCACATTATCTTTTTCTTTTCTTCAATTGCAAAGTCTCATTCAGGAAATAAAGAGTATTTTCAAGTGATGAGAACAGCCTAAAGTAAATCGATGCATCTTAGTGAGACAGGAGAATTACAAATATTTTTTAAATCTCAAATGTAGCAACATCAACCTTTTCGGTAGTTTGAAAAAATGCCCCATTAGGCTCAAGAGTGATACAGGCACTACCAGTTGATGTAATCACACAAGTTGCAAATTTAACTCATTGCAGTGCCCTGCAAATTTCTATCTACGGACATTAGTCACAACATAAAAAATATACCTGCCCCTCGATCTTGGTGCCACGATTTCTGATTGGTACCATTCTTGCAATAAATCAAGCTAGAATTAGAATAAGCCTGAAAAATCTTGGTGCATGCTTAATGATGTATGGCCATCATATAGTGCACTTTATATAGAGATTTGTTAAACAAATCTGATACTATAGGATAAAACAACATGCTCTAGGTAAACAAAAATAGACAATAATTCGTTAAGCAAAACTAGTGTTCAAGTCTTTCTTTGAAGCATTACGATGTTCTGTAATACTCTCTAACCTTGTGCCATATGAAGCAAGAAAAACTTTCAGGTTTGACCTTGTTTACCAACTCATTTGCATCCATTGTAAAATTTCTCTTATCCTTTAAAAGTTTGAAAGGAAAAAGACAAACAACCCAATCCATCAAAGTTAGGGGCAGTGCTGCAGCCAGAGGCGTTTTTTTTTATCTTATTTTGTAATAAGATCTAACTTTTGTGTTTCAAAATAATGTTTGTGGAACAAAAAATTAAAAAAAAAAACGTTTATTTAGTCATTTCCAATGTTTGGTTGCCATGGAAACCGATTGTTGTAGCCGCCATATTGGATTAAACGGCAAACTTTAGACATTTATAAGTGTATGTCTACCCTCACTGTGTCTCATGCATGACTGCAGTTCAGTCATCAGCGTTTTATCACCTAGCCAGTCTCCACCCGCAGTATACTCGCTGTCAGTATCACGAAGTTTAGATGTAAAACAGGGACACAAGCTATTTTTAGAGTCTAAAGGTAACAAGAAACAGACTATAGAAAAATATCCCTCTGAATTTTGAATGGCTTTCACCCTGTTCGGCGTTTGTGTTGACAGTTCCCAAAGTACGCTGCAGGCTATGGTTTATGATAGGGGCGATAGCTCATACCATGTCCTGAAGCCATTGTTTTCTGTATAATAATAACTTTTTTGAATAGCGTTTCAATGTAGTCCTTATCTTCAAAATTAATTTAAAAATACTTATAGGTGTCTTAGGAACAAAAAAAACAGTACCATTGTGTTGAAAAAAAGATAAACTTTCATAATTTTTAAAAATTTGAAAATCGACCATGGGACTCCTATAAAAACTATAACCCTATTCAGAGGGGTGCCACCCTTGCCCTTAACTCAGAGAAAACATGACGTTCACATTCAAGATTACTTACAGAATGTTGAGTTGCATCTGTCTGCGAATGAGGGCATTTTTCTTGTTGACAAGTTGAAACCATTCCTGCATGAGGCGTTCCTCCAAAGCTTTGTTTTTATCTAAATAGACAGAGAAAGAAAAACAAGTTCTTTACAAGATACACTTGATAAAATAAGGGCTAAACATTTTCTATTAATCTCTTTAATTTAAAAATTAGTGGAACCTGAAGGCCAGTTCAAGTAACGTTGCATGGCCTTCATAACTTCAGTGTGCAAAAAAACCAGCTCGCTGGGCTGTTACATTTAGTTGACCCGGTTTTTATTCCTGCAGCATTATAAGCCATGAGATATTTTTAAAAAGGTGGGGCAGCCTACTTTGGATCTCCAAAGGGAAAGATGGACATAATAAAAATAACCTATTGCAACCTATCTTAACAATTTATTTTCAGTGAGGAAATATACTTCACTTTTCCTTGAAGGTTGGTAATTAGCAAAATAATTATAGAGCCACCACTTTGAATGATACAAAGTGAAAAACATTCACTTAAGTCACAGACCTTGTGACAATGGTACTACAAGGGAAAATAGAGAGAAAAAGAGGCAGAAGGGGTCAAACACCTCAGAGTCAGCCGGCCTGAAGTTTCACAAGCAGGGATAGGTTTAGCTAAAGAGCTAAAGCAGCAGCAAGTAGGGCTCCTCCTTTCAAGATTGGCGATGGAGACAGGTAAAAAAATATATATGGTAAAAATAACGTACTTTTCTTCATCACTGCTCTCAATCTGTCCTCTAGAACTGAAGCCTCAGCGTCAATCTGCAGCTGCTCGTGTTCCAGGGAGTCCAGCTCACTCTTAACATACTGATTGGTGTCCTGGAGATTCTGCAGAAAACAACAGAAGGATACTGGTAAATTGGTGAATAACAAGTGGTTTAAAGTTATTACCACTCCTACTTGTTTCAAACATGAGACCATCTAAGTTTTAAATTTCACACAACCATCAAGTTTGCATGAGTTGTGATCTTCACACTGATACATTTTTTAAATCAAACTGCAAAGCAAAAGTTAAGGTGGAAACTTTTTTGAAAGAAGTACATGACACGAATTATGATACATAATATCAATTAAAAGAAAAAAAGAAATTTTAAAATGCCTTTGAACTTTTATTTTATTCATCTCTACAATTTAAGTATTTATTCTGTTTTTATGAGAAACAAATAATCCTAGCTCTGTACAAAATATTAAAGAATTTTTTTGTTGATCAACACTTCCAATTATTTCAAAACTAACCCTTTTCACTAACTCCATTATTATATCTTTATCATAAATCAGGAGGGTTTATCCTACCAATTGACTATTAGAAAATACATTTTTTTCACCTTTTATTGTCTCGAAGAGGGAAGAACTTTTTTCCCCATCTTTTTTTTTTTGTCATGTAGAACATTAAACCACCAGCAGACTCAATGAAAGTTTACATAACATTCATTAAAATGTACATTACTTGCTGAAACGAATGAACTGCTTTTTTTTCTGTTTGCATATTGGCAAAAAAAATTAATAATTTAAGACTAGCTATGCTGAATATAAAATGACTTTTTAATTTTAATTCGGGCTGAGTATATCTTAACTTATAATGAGTAAAAAAGAGAACTTATTTTCCTTTGCGTTTGTTACTATAAGACCAACATATTTAACATAAGGTTTTTCTTTTATAGGTTTAGAAAAAAAGGCAGAAAACCCACTGAAATAAATAACAATTGATTTTTTTTCTTTTTTCTCCCATTACACAATGCACAAATGAAATAATTTGAAGATTAGCTATGGTTGCCATTTTTTATCAGCCAGCAACCCTTATTTACATAATTTTCACAAACTGAATGTTTTCTGCATGACATTCAAGACTAAAGACTGGCAAACACATGATCAATGGTGAGGTTAAAATTTAGGGAATCATACAAAAATAATATATATGGTACAATTTTCCATGATGCAAAATCTTCAGTGTTTAACAAGCTTTCAAAGAGCATGTAACTTGTAATTTACATGCTGATGCTGTCCTCAAACTAATTTTGTGTGAAAAAATGAACAGCCTTTACTGACAAAGCTTTATTACATAACCAAACACAGGGCAGAAACAAAGTTTGGGGCTTGTTAAAGTGTGAATATAAGATAAGATGTAAGTGAATTGAAGAGACTCAAGCTTAGCAAATCTATATAAATATGTGGAAAGCAGTTATGTCAAAAAACAAAAATATAAAAAAGAAAAAAACTGATTACTGTTCAATCAATGGCGTTAGTTGTTGCATTCTGCCTCATGATCGACACTTTAAAACAGTGCCAACTGTTCTTAACATATATATCTCTCTTGATTCTTTTGTTTCTTCTTTGTTATTTTTTGTTTGTTTTTTTTTGTCCTTATTTTGGTGTTTTTTGGTGTTTTTTTTTTTTTTATTTTTTTTGGAAATGAAACTTGGACCAATCAAATATATTGCCATAAATCTGTTAAAGGTTTGGGAACCAGTACATTTTTAGAGGGCTGAAACTTTTAATTTTTGTTTCTAGAAATAAAAACTGAAGAAAGAATTTATGTAAAAAAGCAAGCATTATCTTAAAATCAATTTAAAAGAAACGACCATATAAAATAACAAAGAAATAAAAAATCACGCTGATAGCACCAGGGTAAAAGAATACCCCAAGGGAGACAACCTGTAATTTCTTTCTATGCATCCGAAATAATCGTTCTTGGAGTTGTAGGGGAAATGATATGAACCATTTGCAAGTTGTATTATAGCAATTTTAGTTTGGTAGAATGAGCATATTTCAAATAACCCATTACCTTTTTAGAGTTTCTTAAATGTAAGGAAAAAATATGACTCAAAATTCATAGCCACAAAGCGACTGACATGTTTGTTTTTTTCTTTATCATCTTTGGACTAAAAGTTTTGTCTACTTCCTTGTTACAGTAAATAAAAACTCTTCAATTTCCCAGTAATGGCATCCTTGTTAAAAATGCGACATAAAATAATTGCACCCAGATTTTGTTGGGGGTTTTTTTTGGTTTAATTTTTGCCAAAAAGGTAACATGACCGAAAGAATAATTAAGTTATGAATAAAGGAGATGCTGTCAAATGCAGGCTTGTTTTGAAAACGTTGTATACATTTAGATAAAGAGCTTTTTTTAATCTAAGAAAGCTAGGATTATAAATATTTATTAATAATGAGCCCATGATTTGCTGATTAAAATGTAATGATCTGAAAAGTTTTCTTATGTAAAATTTATGTCAACTCTATATTATTAGAAGATTAATAAAAAAAAATAGGCCTATTGATAACAAAGACTCCGAATAAATTATTCACCAAATACTATTTTGTTATGGCAAGTGATCATAGGAAATGTCTGACAATATTGTAATGGTAAAACGATAGGATTTTTATGATATTAAATGATGATCTACTCAACAGAAAAAAAAGATGATATAAAGATCACAAGCTAAAAAAATTTTAATCATTTGTTTGTTCATTTTTTTTAATTGTTTTTGGCTGTACATATATATTTCACTATTTTGTGAACATTTAAAACACTGAGAAATTGTTTTTTTTTTATTTCAATACATCAGTTCCTAATAGACTGAATGTCCGGAGACTGATGGGAATCACTTAGTCTTTACTTGGCCTATTCTTGGTTATCAGCAAACATATCACAAGGCAAGGACATTTTATTTGCAGAAAAGGATTAAAGTTTTAAAAAAAATATAGGGTGGAAGGGGTTTATTAATATAATCTAAACTAGGAGGGGTTGTTGATGAGTTTGGATTTGAAAGAGATAAGATAAGTTTTCATTTTTTTAAGAAACAGTGTCATAAAAATTGATTTTAGATACTTAAAAGTATGATTAAATCATAGTTATTTTTGTGATTTTTTATATGAAGATGTGAATATGAACATTGTTGATGATATATCCCAAAGACATCAGAAAAAAGCATACATGTGTACAAGTTCATAAATCACAACTATACTCTGCAAATTTCATGTCTTGTGACCAGGGCGAATGAGTCGAAAGTCGGAAATCCCTACTTGAGGAAATGGCTTAAAACTCTCCTTTTACTTCTTTTTTTTTACTATACTTAAATCAGAAAAGTTTTAACATATTTCCATAAAAATCTGATAATTTTATTGAATTTTCTATGTTTTAAAGTTCAGAAAAATGCATTTGTGCCTGTGACAAAAGGTCCTATAGCATGTCAGGAGTGATGTCATGTCAGGTTTTGAGGCTAAATAGAATGTTTCAGAACTAAAACTTTGCTGAATAATAGTGCTTGAAATGTGTAATGGGGTGAAAGCAACATTTTGGTCACACATATTTTTCACAGAACACAATATTTTGAGTACAAAACCCATTATGTGGCGAGTGATTCTGACATGAAAAAAAGTCAACACTTTTTGAGTCACAGGTGATTCTGACATGAACTTCAAAAAGTAGTCACTGTGTACTGTTGATGCTAGTCTTGAATTTATTTATATTAGTTTGGTTTTAACATCAATAAATCCACTGATTCTTGCTAGTTTTATTAGAACTCTAAAAGACCTTTTCAAAACTAATATGAAATGTTGACAGAGTAAAATATTTTTGTACCAAAAGTTGTCTTTTACGCAAAACGACGTTTTGTCACAGCCTCATTTCTCAAACAAGCAACGCCTTAGAATGTTCACTATATGACATCCCCCTCACTCACCCTGGTCACAAAACATATGTGAGTCAGTACAGTGTATGGAAAAG
>BMAT01011867.1:345079-361101 GCA_019649035.1 Elysia marginata | reverse complement strand
ACAAATTTTTAGAGTCTTCCAATCTAAAATGCTGGTAATTTGTACAAAGAGGAAGTTTAAGAAATAATTTCTCTTATAATACATTGCATCAACTTGTCCAGAAATCCTAAATCTTCTTATCTTTCTTGATCTTTATCTTACTCGCCACAAGGCTGAAATCATCTGACACAGACATCACTGGGATGTAATTGGTTAGTGCTATTGTATAACTTAATGAACATTTCTTCTCGCACTGTCTCTGCAGAGCGAGAAAAAAATGTCAGATATTACTGCACTTTGTCTTATCATGAGGAAGTGGTAAGACATTGCTGTGTAGTGCAATCAGATCTATTAAAAAAATGTTCATCATGTTAAGAAAGAAATAAATTTATCACCAATGCGATGAGATTTCACATTTATGTAATTTATGTAAGTTACGGATGAAACTTATAACCGGAAAAATGAAATGAAGACACACCAAGTTTTAGTCGGTTTCAGAGATATATTAACAAAACAAAGGTAAAGTGCAAGTTCATTAAAAAAAAACCACTGTGTAGTTTAAAACTTTTAGGATTTGGAATAAAAGAAAAGTACGTAAACAACTAGTCTTTAGAAAAGTTTCAAAATAAAACACTGACTTATGTTACGACAATCAAAGCAGCCAACTGATTGCATGTTTTTTTTTTAATCTTATGCGTGCGGAGAAATAAAACAAGATGTAAACGTAAAGTAAAATACATTCACGGCCATCGAGCTTGTATTTATCAGATTGACATAAAAATTGTTTTAAAGAAATAGCTGCGCAAGCAATGAAGAAGCAGCAGACCTCAGTATTCAGATTGAAGCAAAGTTAATCAAAGACATCTTTTCAAAAGATCATATTTTTGGGGGTATTGACGATAGGGCGTTGATAACGGTGATGAGTTAAAATTGAAAAAAAAATCTGATGCAGTAATAGAAACTCCGAAAGACATAACACACCACAGAAAGGGCAAGTGATCTCTGTCATCTCCATCAGGTATAATAATAACTGCAGTCAACCACAGACGACCTACGAGTAAGTCTAACTTAACTTCACACCTTTAAAATTTCTTTCGCCGACAAAGAAATAAATTGAAGCAACCCAAACAAGTTTACGGCGCACTTAACATTGTCAGTAAAAAAAGCAAGAAAAGAAAATGAGTCATCAATCAGGAATACATCTGACACAAATTTTGAAAGTTTCTTTGACAAACAAAATAAATAGCTTTTTGCGGACAGCATAACTCCCACTATGCATAAACTACTAGATCGAAAACTTTTTATAGCGGATCAACAGTTACTTTCAAATGGCTGCATATACATTAATTTTAAACATTCTATGCTCCGAATGCTGGGGTCTATAATGCGCAGGGAAAGGCAGTGTCTCGGGCAGAGCGTATCTTGGTGGGTTCCTGCCTGAATGCCATCGTCACTGCCAATCGGATCGACTCTGTTAGCTACAAAATTTAATGCAGCTGTACACGAAGACTTCAACCTCAAGCCAGCTAACCTAGAGAGCATCTCAACTGAAACCCACGACATTGAGATTGCTGGTGTAAATCTCAGTAAAGATATGGCTGAATATCTTGCTGGAAGTCTTTCTTTAACAAGTTAATTAAGTTGCTGTCCATGAACTGCGAGCGAGTAGCCAACTATGGTTCAGACAAAGAATGATGATCTGATGAATTACCCTACGGCTGTCCCATGGCTGCAATACTGAGACAAGATGGACCTATTGCGTTGCTCCCTCAAAGAAGAGAAGACTGGGAAGTGGAATCTGCATCTTGTTACTCTGCATGAAATGCTTCCATTCTTGCCTGCAGGAGGTCATTACTTGTACACCACGTCAGTTTACCTGTACTTCAAAGACAAGCTTCTTCTTCAAACAACCAACAAAGATGAATTTGTCAGCTTGCAAGCAGGTCCGCTTGCTTTAAGGCTGTTCTATCTTCTGACCTTATAATTGAGCATGTTCCAATGAGTGGTGCCAAAGCAACAGAAGAGCTTACACGAGACCAAAGAGTCACGAATCCTAGCATTCGACATCGCTTCTTTTCATGATAGCACGTGCATAAATCCAGCAATGCAATCTGTTGCGGATTTGTCGTTTACAACTAGTGAGCAACACTGACACCTAAGCGCTGCTAGTCAGAAGAAAGAGAGGCAAGACATAATGATTAAGCTGCACAGAAAGACACCAATTTTCGGATGCACCTGATTTAAAAATGAGCTGGCATTGCAGCTGGTTCTGTTGCAAATTCACACAAAGCGTAAGAGGCTGGATATAATGTTACCTTTTTGGTCTAAGTCAGACATAGCTATTGTAAAAATGACAGAATATAAAGGAGCAGATTACAGCTTCAAAAGAAAAAAATGAAGTCGTCACAATGGTTTCCAAAAACACAGTCAGGGTCGATGGTGACACGGCCAATGTGTGTGCTCAGTGAATGTTTCAACAACTTGTGTCTGTTGTTGGGTAAATAATGATTTTGGGACAAAAGTGAGACCTTCGAAATAATATGATTTGTAAAATATCTCTGTTTTTATTCTACTATCTTACTCCGACAAGGAAACGGAGTACTTCTTGGAGACGAGCTATGGAAAATATTTTCCACCGATATGCCATAGCTCTATTCCCCTGGTGAGGTGCAGTCTGTCCTAAATGATGGGCCACTTCTTCAGAAGATTCCGTGAGCACGTGCTTTCACGTATGTATGCGTCATAAAAAATACATCGGCTATGTGCGACAGCGATTCAGAAATCCAATTGTCGTCTTTGTTGGCTACGGATCAAGCCATTACACAAAAGATATCATACATCTGCGTAACTCAAGAGAAAAGTATGACCACACCACTGATATTAACTTCACATCACGTCAGATATGACTGCCAACCAGGAAGGGTTCTTTGTTCCTTTTCAAACCCTAACAAAAAACTGCTCTTGATTTATCTTCTTAGCAGTAAGCTCCAAAATAAAACTTGCATGGCTGTATGCAGTGAAAATGACTCATATTGCATGGTAGTCTCTGGAGCCATGGAAAGTGAAAAAAGTGACTATTGTTTTTGTTACTACTGTTTAAGATGGCAGAGATCTCTTAATTCTTCTTATCCACCACGCTAACAGACGAGACGAGGACATATGGCTACCTGCAGCAGAGTAGAAATGTAGGTACAAGGCCCATCGAATGCTGGAAACCAAGCACGTGCAGCTGTCTCTTGGCAGTCTGCGCTATATTTTGCCACTTATCCATGTAGTTACTTGTTGTGGCACAACATCATGACCTTTCGACTTCGACAAAGAACTTGTCTTTGTAAATTTCAACGCTATGAAGGCCTGTATAGTTTGGCAGAAGTATTCCTGACAAAATGAGGAGGAAGAAATTGTTGTTGTAGGTCAACAAATTTTATTGGCTGTGCACGGCGAAAAAATGCATTGTATTGCACTAGGCTGTCTAAGATACCTATAGTTTTGTCCAAAAAGTGGCTCTTGGGCCATTCTCTTCAACCTACTTTTGCTGCTTCCAGAAAGCACAGTCTCTGAATATATTTGCAAGGCCAACAGTACATTGGAAACAAAACTTTTGCCCAAAAAGTAAGGTTGGACAAACGCTGACAACGAGCTTCTGCCGATCACAACAGACATCGCACTAGCGCTTTTAAGGCTTCTTCGTGTCAACCGCTGCAGCTGGAGAAATGGTTGTTATACAAAGCAATGCACATGTAAGCAACAGAACCTCAACTGCTCGCCAGCGTATATAAAATGTAATGTCATTGTTCCAATTCAACACAATAACAATGGCAAAGAAGAGATTGAAAAGACGCACTGCACAATGATATTAACATATGTGACAAACTTTGGCTTTTAGTCCGTTTTTATTCCACTGTTGGTCGACTTGAGCTGTATTGTTAGTTTAGAAGTTTTGTCTCATACTAACGTTTGGTAAAAATTCCTGTATTGAGGTTGATCCTTCTCAGGTAGGCCTACACTTAGATTCCACAGATGTTGTTTGCCTAACTTACCTCTAGATCTATCGAATTATGATTTAAAACTACTTTTGAAATTTTTTTTTAGGTTAGGCTATTTTGGTCATAAAATGATTGGACTATAATAAACCTCGGTGTGCGTTTTGGCACACAAGCGGCTACGAGCGGAACGGGTAACCCTAGCTTATGACCACGTGACCCCTTTGCCTAGAGCGAATGCGAAGAAAATATTATGGAACGGCAATCTTAGGCCTGCATCTTTTTATGCTTTCGTTTTCTAGTAAAACAAGACAGTCTCCTCCTTTTTTGTCCCTAGAGCGCTCTAGACAGAACAAACGAGTTTCGATTCGGGGGGCCAACCACAGACAGGCCTTTTACTAATGAAGCGATTTTAGACGTGAGCTGAGATAAGGCTAGACGTAATGTGTACTTTGGATTAAAATAACCACCCAAAACTATTTTTAATCACAATGAAACTTACCAGACATGAATCATTATCTCTAGAAACTAAAGTTAACTAATCTTCATCTGAAATCTAGATCTATGTGAGAAATCTTGTTTCTTTAAATTCTATTAATTTTTCCTCTAAAATGAAAATGTTGGTCATTTGGACACAAATTATTTGAAACTATTGTGATAAAAGTTTGTCATAAGCAACCAAATATAAAAAAAGTATATTATATTAGGACAAAGATTTGCAGATTTGTTAAAATTTTGATAGTAGGCCTGCAAGCCAATTAAATTGAAGGCAACTCTACTGATTTAGCGTTCGTTGTTCAAAAATATTTTTTTATGAATCATTGAATAAATAAGAAACAAAGCTTTGATTCTGTAATTTTCTTTACTCTTTTTGTTATTCATGTAGGCCTAACCGTAAAACAGACTGATTAAAAAAAAACAAGCACCATACAAAATGAACTTCTATTTAAAAACCAAATTATTTTAAAGCCCTAATTCAGATCACTAAATCATGTTACTCCTCCGGTACAAGTAATACATGTATAAATAAATATGTTTTAGAGTCCTACACCGCCGTAGGCAGTGTCATAACTTTACACATTTACCCCAGCAGGCCTATACACACCAGAGCAGATTCAACTCTTATTTCAGAGCATTCCAAGTAAAATTGTAATGTAAAAACTAAACACGGTATTTTCTCTTGCTTAGGAAGACCAAATCTACCCAAAACCTCCCGATAAACACTGCTTTGAGCTTTTATACAGATAGTGACGATTTTGACTTTTGAGATTGAGAGGTATGATACTGTATAACAATTAGCATCTGATTTTTCTTTAAAACTTCAAGTGTAGATCTAGATGTAGATTGAGATCTAGGCTAGGTTGTGTAGGTTGTGTATTTCATTTACACCCCCTCCCCCTGCCCGACAATTTTCCCGTTCCGTAATGGGGTGCATCTATGGTCTACTGATCTTGATGGAGCAATTCTTATTCATTAGTTCAGTAAAAATAATTATTATAAGAAATAGGTTGCATCTATATAGCAAATGTTTCTCATAGTTTACGAGCATTCTATATTGTTGGAAGATCTAGACCTAGGCCTATATTCTAGCTGTGATGCACCTGGGTAGGCCTACATAAATCTAGACATTTTTTCTCAAACCAAATCCAGATTAAAACTCT
Source organism: Elysia marginata (assembly GCA_019649035.1). Lineage (NCBI taxonomy): Eukaryota > Metazoa > Mollusca > Gastropoda > Plakobranchidae > Elysia > Elysia marginata. Next base: position 355,478 of record BMAT01011867.1, on the reverse strand, counting down.
TGTCATCTACATTCTAGATTAGATTTCTACAATTATCCTACTTCTTTATCTAAGTTCGGCTCACGCCTAGGCCTACATGGCTTAATCTACATTTTTTTTTTTTGTAAATGAAAACCAAACAAAACAACCCTGCCCAAATGATCGCAGTAGCCATCGAGGTTATTGCTGTTGTTATGAGCTATTTCTGGGTACAATCTTTTTCTTTCTTTTTGTTATTTTTTTTCTTGTCCGCTAGCATTTTACTGTTACACTCTTGAAAGCTTAGAAATCTCGTCTGCAAGAATGTTTGTTTACATTCACAACCACCGCTACAAAAGTTGGCCTTACGTAACAACCAATCACCCGTTCCGCATTCAGAGATGCCTCTTTGGCAAAAAAAACTAAGAAGAAAGATAGATAGGCCAACAATTATTTTCGCATACTTCACTCTAGGCCTGGGCCTTCGGTCTATCAGACTTTTTTTCATAACCATTTTGAACGCTTTTGCCGTTACCTGTACAAATTAAGTACTTCAAGCTAACATTTCATATCTGTATTACCCAAAATTAGGCCTAGTGCCCTAAGAAACCCTAGCAAGAGGAAAAACACTTTTGAAATTATTAAAAATTTTGACTCACTGACATTCAAAAACCAGGCGCTTCCGTTTTCGTAATATTTTTAAGCAGACAAAAGCCGTTGATATGACAATATCTATGCGCTTAGGCTTAGCATTTCAAGATTTCATTTCTGATTTTTTATAATTTAAAACCTATTTTGGCGAACCAGTCCTTTTACATGCCAGGCGAAGTAGGCCCTACATGGATGACAACACTGCTAAAGCATTCGAAAAAGGTAGCCCTTATTGATTATTACTCAATAGATCTAGATTGATCATCTGAATTTTACAGCAGAACAGATTTGTAGTTTCCTACGATCCCACAAGGCTTTGTTCATCCACTGCAAGATGTAGCCCTCCGCACTGTCCTGCCATCGTTCTTGATGTCTGGCATCTCGTCCCCAGGTGATTCCTTTCCTCTGTTCCGTGGTTGCCATTCGGTGACTCTCTGGGTCCAGCGGTTGTCTTGAAGTCTTGCTACGTGGCCAGCCCATTTCCATTTTTGTATAGCAACATGTTTTACGATATTGACTACATTGGTGCGCGCTCGAATATCTCGGTATGGGACCCAAATCTTTTAATTTGATGCCTAATATTTTAAATGATTTTTCTCTCCATTGCTTGTTGTGCTGTCTTTAGTTTTGTATTAACGCTTTGGTGAGTGATCATGTTTGACATCCATATGACCTGGCTGGGATCACACATTGATCAAAACTTGTCTTTTCAGTGAGAGCGGCATTTTGTCGTTCATGGAAACTAATCCATTTTTCCCAAAACAGCCCCATCCTGCTCTGATTCAGCGGGCAACTTCTTCTTTGCTGGTGTCCTTGAGGAAAGTTGTTTGTCCTAGGTATTTGTAACTTTGTACTTTTTCAATTTTTATCTTTTTGTTTTGGACTTTGTGGTCTCAAAGATCCTCATGTATTTGGTTTTACCTTTGTGCATTTTTATACCGACTTCTTTGCTGATTGTGTTAAGCCTGTTCAGTTTTTCTTCCATCTGGGTGGTATCTTCAGTCATTTTTGCTACCTTGAGAAGGAGAATTTTGTGGTTCACAGTATCGTAAGCTGCGGTGAGGTCAACAAAGACTGTACCAGTGATCTGCTTTTCCTCAAATCCATCTTCTATATTGGGTGAGGTTTAGGAGCTGTCTGCATGTAGATCGTCCTGGTCTGAATCCAGCCTGGTCAGGAGTGAGATTTTTTTCCACTGTAAGTGACATGCGGGCCATGATCATGCGCTCATACAGCTTGTAGAGGATGCATTGTAGAGAGATGGGACGGTAGCTTTTTGGCACTTTGGGATCTTTGCCTGGTTTCAGTAGAGCTACAACTTTTGTCTTTCTCCATCCGTTTGGAATGCTATATGTTCCTACACAGTTGTTGATTAGGTTGAGTACCCAGGACATAGTTTTGGAGCCGAAATGTTGGATCATCTCTGTTGTGATTCCATCTAGTCCAGCAGCCTTCCCAGTTTTCATCAACATCATCGCTGTATTTAATGCGTCAGGTGGCATGTAGCAAAGCTTCACGTGCTGGCCCTGTTCATCTTTTGGTGGTCTCCTCAGAACCCCACTAAGAGAGACCGATTGCTACACCACGCGCAACAACAACAACAATTGAACTATAATAATGATCTATATCCTGCATCCTATATCAGTGTGTTGTCAATCTATAGCACGCTTCAAATTGACGACCCAGCAGTTTATAATGAATAGGGAATGTCAGCCAGAACAGAAATCTTGAAAAATGACACCTGCCCAGCAAGAAAATGTTTTGATTTTTTATCCCATGAGCGAAGATTGCCTTCAAAGGAAAAAAAATGATTAGTAAAGATCCTCTTTTCTCAAGCTGTGAAACATTTTAATAGGACTAGACTAAGAAATTATTTTAATTGACTCTGTTGGGAAATGAAAACACTTTTAAGAAGGGAAGGGGGCTCTTTTGTGGAGCAGGAGGGGTTAAGAGAAGTGCATGTGTTTGTTAGTCTTTACGACGGAAGAGAGAAAAGATAGACAGATAGATAGAGAGATGAAGAGAGAGAAGAAAAGTGTGTGTGTGGTTGTCTGAGATAGAAATAACAACATACCTTTTCTTTAACCTTCCCCATAGGCCATGTGCCAAAAATGGCACAGTCGATCAAAAAAAAATTTTTTTCCAGCTCTAACCTGACATTGAATATCTAAGAATGCCTCATTTAATCCTCTTTGCACAAGCCTGAATTATTATATATGTATGTTAGAATAAAGTATTTTAATGATAAAAATCATTGTAAAAGTGTTACCCCACCCTGTACGTAATTCGCCTTTCTCTATTCTTTTGCACCTTTGGTTCCTTTCTGAGATTCGTATGTTCTTCAGAGCCCTTTGTAAATTGTTAGTCACATGAGTCAACTTGAGAATGTCCTCTGTCACAGTTACCTTTTTCTTTTTCACTTCATGTTTCAAAATAAGCTTGATTGATGTTTTTCCAATAGCGATGTTGAAAGTGTTGTTTAGGAGTCAATTTCTGTATCATTTTCATTTAGTGCCAGAATTTGCTTATAAACAATATGTTTGGTTTGTTGAGGGTGTTGAAGAAAGAAATTAATTTAAAATGTTCAAAAGTTAAAAATTTAGTTCATATCAATTTTTCAAAATATTAAATAGTGGCACTTACTTTCATATTCTCTTGCCTCTTTCCATTTCAAATATAGGGTCACGAAACCTGAAATCTACTTGTCATGCGAAGAAGTCAAGTCAAGATGAATCTGAACAGATTCTTTCAAGCTGTTTTACAAAATTGAAAGAATCAACAGAATCCTCTGAAATACAGCAGAGAGATCTATGCACAGTGATCTCCCTAGTAGAGCCTGGTACAGGTTCTAATTTTAAAAAGACACAGGAAGAACTGCTGGGTGGGCATGCAGTATATGAGAAGCCAGTCTCCAGGTCACCTGACAGCACAGATTCCAATTCTATAGAAACTGCTGTTTCTTTTTCTCCTCCTAGAGAGTAAGTTATTTTTCCTCTTAGTTTTAATTTCAAGGCAAAGTTTGTTGAGTTCAGATGTTATGTATTTTTTCACCTATTTACTGTGAGGATTTTGCTGTATTCACATCAGAAGCTACTTTTTAAATTCTTTCCTATTATTTTTTAACTTCTAAATGTTAACTTTGTGGGGGATGCTTTATTTCTTGTGAAAGATATTAGTTTGTATAAGTGAACCTTGTATATAAAAAGATAGTATGGCCTCACATTATGTTCTTGTTGAACCCGAGGTCTCGTTGGATACAAGGCTGTTCTAAAAATGACATAAAAACGCACTGTAGGCCCTGTTGTAGCTGAAAACATAATAGTACAAGAGAAAAGACCATTGGATTCATAACTTTGAAACGGTTGTACCCCTTGATGACCAAAGTAAATAAAAGTGCCCTTGGTACGAGGGCATATTGAAAAGTTCTGCCTCCAACACCATAATTTATCAGGTTTTCAATTTAGAATCTTCTAGTTTGGCATCAATACTCTCAAACCCTTTGTCTACATGTGTGCAAAATTGCATCTACGCATGACGTCATTTGAGCTCAAAATGTGGCGCGTCATCAAGCTTGGTGGTGTCACGCGGTCAGAGGAAAGAAAAATGGCGTCTTCCATGGATCTACGCTTAAAAAAAAGGGCTGTGATTGAATTTCTGACTGCAGAAGACTGTAGCCCTTTAGAAATCTATTCTCGTATGGAAGCCGTATATGTGTTTAGATGTAAGTACTGTGAGACGATGGACACGGCGTTCAAGGGAAGAGAATCCCAGTGAATCAACTGTTCATGATCAAGCCCGTACTGGTCGACCATTGTCAGCATCAGACTCTAAGCACCAATCTCGTGTTGATCAGTTGATTCGTGAAAATCGCCGCGTCAAGCAGATTGACATTAGTATTGAAATAGAGATTTCTCAAGAGAGAGTCCACCACATCATCATAAATCTCCTAGGATACAGGAAAGTTTCTGCTCGATGGGTCTCAAGAATGCTGATGCCTCAGATGAAGCTGCAAAGAGTGCAAATCTGTAGAGAACTGTTGGCAAAATTTGATGAGGATGGTGAAGACTTCCTCCGTCAAATTGTCACTGGGGATGAATCCTGGGTTCATCATTATGATCCTGAATCGAAGCAACAGTCGAAGGAGTATAGACACAAAACGTCACCATCTCCGAAAAAATTCAAAGTGTTTTCTTCCGCACGGAAGGTGCTTCTCACGATCTTTTGGGACAGTGAGGGTGTGGTTCACACAGAATTTTTGGAACAAGGCAACACCGTGAATTCTACGAAACATGTGAACACACTGGAGAAACTGAAAGCGAGGTTGCGACGGGTAAGGAGTGAGAAAGTTTCCATCATCCATCATGACAACGCTCGCCCTCACACAAGTTTGGAAACTCGTACGGCTTTAGACCGTTTAGGCCTCCGGACATCACCGCACCCGCCTTATAGCCCAGATCTTGCTCCGAGCAATTTCTTCCTTTTTCCAAAACTCAGGGATTTTCTCAAAGCCAACTGTTACGAGACAGACGAAGATGTGAAGAATGCTGTTCTTTCTTGGTGCAGAGACAAGACTGCTGACTTTTTTGCTGACGGCATCCAACAGGTCGTCTATCGGTGGCGGCTCTGTATCGAACGGGACGGTGATTATGTTGATAAATGATATGTCATCTGGTGGTAAATAAAATGACCTTTCATTTGGTGTAAGTATCATTTGTTTGTCTTCATTATTAAATTCCAAAGTTATGGACTTGGAGGCAAAACTTATCAATATATGCCCTTGTAGATATTGGGAATGACAAACTTTGGCGATTTTTGTTTTTGTTTTGTTTTACTGACAGGTATATAATCTCGCTTTCCCTCCCTTTATGTCAATCTCTTCTTCTGTCTCATTGTCTGTCTCTGTTTTGTACTCTATAGGCCTATCTCTTCCTATTTTGCTTTATCTTCTCTGTCTCTCAAGGTTTTAGTTTTTTATGTGAGCGCATAGATGGGACTAGAAGTTAATTGTGGTCTGTTTCTCGGAACTCTCAGCCATTTGCTGGATCTTGTACTTGAGGCAATTCTGTATTCCGGGCATATGTCTGCATGGCTTTTATTTCCTATTTCATCTTTGTCAATAATCTGGAGTTAGGTCACAAACGAAAGACACTTTTGTTTCTTGTTACTAAGCACTACAATAACAGCTGAAGTAGAAGGTATCTTGGTGTTCTCCCTTAAAAACTAATTGTATCCTGAACAGTGAAGTTTCAGATTTGCAACTAAACTATAATGTTTGGGTATCGCTATGACGATGTGAGCTGAAGTCTGACAGACCTTTAGTACTTGTGCGCATTCAATTTTACTTAGCAATGCAAGTACAGGTGTGTACTAAAAGTACATAACTGAAAGTGTACAGGCCAATCTCAGACCTAATCTAAAGTATTCTCAAGCGCTATGCTTTGTTAACTAATAAAGCCCACCGTCCTCCCCTTCTCTTCTCCAAGTCCAACTTTCCCTCTGCTGGTGCCTTGCCCCGCCTCCCACCTTCTCCCTTGCTTTCCCTCTGCTCATGCCCTGTCCAGCCTTATTGTTCCTCTGTTACACCTTTTATGTTAATAACTGGGGCTACTCACCCCCCCCCCCCAAACACACACACATCATGTCTTGCGCTGCATCCATCGTTGGGCCTTACCTTGGTCCAGGTATACGCCTAGTCTTCATAGGCTTGCCACTGGCCCTACCCTGCTCCCAGCCACAGCTGAGGCACACACATAGACATAGGCACCAGACATACTGGAACAAACACAAACAATTAAAACATACTGTCCAAGCATCACAGCATCTAGACAAAGGTCAAGTATAAACTTGTGAATGTTGAATGAAACATGCGAAGTGTACTAAGGCTCGGCAATTTGATTTAATTTTACCAGTGGACTGAAGTCAAGGAATGGGCTTTAATACAAGATTTTTTATAAGAGCTAAAGAGGAAAATAAAACAGGCCTATATGTGTCCCTTGTAGAGCCCGAGGTCTTTTTGGATCCAAGCTCGTTGAATTTGAGTTTCACTGCATTGTTAAGACAATGGAGTAGAATTTACTTTAGAAATCAGATTCAGATTTTGCACATCCTGTTTACCAGGTCTGTTTCCAAGAAATAAATGTAAAAATATTTAGCTCAAACCTGGCACACTTGTCAATGCCAATAAATACCTCTAGAGTGTAGGGTTTTAAAATCCTCTAAACTTGTAATCTTATTTAGCATAGTAACACTAACAGGAATTAACAGAATACTTGTATTATAAAATGGAAGTATAACTTTGTTACAACTTGGTATTGCATTTATATAAGTTAAAACTTGACCAATTTTTACAAACCAAACAATGCAACAGGACATTAATGATTATCTTTTTTTAATTTTGGAATTAATTTTAAAAAATTTTGTTACATGATGCTTAACATAATTTTATTGTTTTAGGCAAGAGACATACCTGTATAAACTCACAACGAAATTGTTTGCCACAAGTAAAAGTCAATGGGATGACATTGAGACGGTAAGTTAATTTTGTTATTCAGTCTCAAAGTAACACTTTATATGTTTCCAGAGATAATTCAAGTAGAGATGTTTCACTCCGAGTTTTTTCCTCTTTATTTGTATTAGAACGATTTTTGGGTTATTTCCCTTTGTTCCGACTGGCTAACAGCCAGATCCTATAAATAGTATAGTGTTAATCTGACGGTTTTACTATTTTTTTTTAAAATCAGTATTGCACTCTTAAAATAGTTTTGAGTTACTACTTGGTATTTTTTTTACAATATTACTTTAGCAGCACAATTTTCTACTCACTTAAAAAAATTCTTATTGGCAATTTTTTGTATTTTCTTAGAAAATTCATGAAATAATAGGTTTGGATATTTAAAGTATAAACATAATGTTTTAAGTATGTTTAATTACAGTTTTTATTAAAATACACTCTGTAAATAGTTCTCAGTAACAGTTCATACCATAATATCAATAATCTTTATGAATAGTTTCATTTTATCATGGCTTATCTACCATGAAAGAAAGTCAGTTTTGACTACGTTTTTGACAGCATTGCATCCTTATTACTTGTGGAACTATTTAGTAGCAGAATTTTTTAGTCATTTGGAATAATTAAATATATACTCTCTTTAAATAGTTTTAAATTACATTGATTTATATTGCATAGCATGAAATCAAGTTATTAAAATTTTCAGAGTCAAGTAAAATTATTCTGGGCAAGCTAAAGAGGACACTAAAACGTCAATGATTGGAACGGAAATCAACACGAATTATATAAACTATGAAGCTTCTATAAAAACAATTAGAACAACACAAGCGCACTAAAAGACTAACAAAACCAACAATAATTAGATCAACACAAGTGCACTTAAATGTGCACCAAAGGATTTATTATATTTTGCATGCATAAAGTCAATCAAACAATGAGAAGTCATACAATAATACAAATGCCAATCAGCTTTAAGATTTTCTAGAAAGTTTTTGAATTAAAAGTATTTTAAAATTTGAATTATTCTTTTTTTTTAAAAGATAACGAATAATAAGAAAAAGTAATTCATAAATCCTAAATCATGCATCCAACTCCGATATTTTTTGAAAGCACATGGTAAGGACCATTAAATAAATGAATAACCCGGTCATTACTTTTGTGACAAAATTTACAATCTAGATGCTGATGTTTGTTGTAATTAAAACCATACATGTCACTGCACATGACTCTTTATTTTTAAAAAGTAAGGCAGTTACCATTGAACTAGACCTAGATTCTAGATAGCCTCATCCACTTATATCCATTTATATCTCAATATGGGTACTAAATTAAAAACTAGATCTAGCTAAATCTAAAATAATCTAGATTAGATATCGATTCTCGTTTAGATCGAGATTTATGTTGCCCCATCACAAGCTGTGACAAAGGCAATGGCTTGTGTTTAGATATAGGCCTACTCGAAAATAACATCATTATCATAAACCTTACCGTTCTACGTCCTTGGGAAACAAGTTGAAGGAAATGTCTTTACATTATGTTTTGTTCCTTGAATTTTTGCAATTTTTTTTGCACTGCAAAATTGCCCACTATTTCTAAATCTTGAACGGGATCTATGGACTTCACCTATTCCTGCACCTTCTATCTTTGTGAACACTCAGACCTTTAGCCAGTGGGACACAAGGGACGGTACTCTCATTGTTTCCTCACTCTACCTTTAGAGTGAAACATCTTTACTTAAATAAATTATCTCTGATGTCACGCAACCTTGGGCCAATGGCACATATTGAGATGGTTACAGTCCAGTAGTAAGGACTTGTGTCTTAAGAATTTATGATTGAAATTTTGTGATGATAATTATTCTTACTTTAATCATAAACTGATTTTCATCATAGCTACCGTACTGCCATAAACTAAATCAGTATAATCTTGTCGTTTGACATGTTTTCATGAAATTAAAATTTATGCTTTTTAAGAGATTCACTCCTGGCTCATACTTTTTGGTAGGAGCTAAGCTTGTTTAACAGTAGACAGACAAAATGTGCTATAACACAGGTTTTTTTTTTTTACATACCTAATAAACCATACATCATTTCGATTGAATGGCAAAAATGAATTGTGAGGCAGCTAAAATATTATTTGTTAATATAGAGCAAAGTATGAACGGAAAGATGAAAATTAAAATAGAACGTTTGGCCAGTAATACTGGCTTAGGAGCTGGATTTAAACTGAATTTGAGCCAGTAAATCTGGCTTGAGTAGTAAATTAGTAAAGAAATATATTAAGTACATAGATTCTTCCTTTTTTAGCAGGTGTCAGTATGGGGAAGAACACCCAAAGTATGTGCTTCTTTTCTTTATAGATACACATTGGTTTCACGGTTAACCCTTATCTTTTTTCTAAGCTTAAAACTTATAAAAAATTCATTTCAAGTTATTTCTCACCCTGGGTTATCAAAAGTATCCTTTTATGAAAAATATTAAAGTAAAAAAGATCTGTGCTCAGAACTGCTAATAATTTTGGTTGCCATACTTCTTCTTTTGCTTTAACATTCATTTGTATATTACATCATTGAAGACAGGCTGGTCCTGGTGTCTGGCAAAATTACGATATTAGAAAGTACATTGGACAAGTCAGCAAGGTTTTTTTAGTTTCGAAGTTTTTTTTTTATTGCTGCACATTCTGGACATCTTATAATGCAACAAAAATAATCCTAAAATTCGTAAGTACTTGTGTTTGTTGAAAGTCTTAAGCTCATTCACCTGGTGTCCTCCTCGTCTTCATTAAGTTAAGCTGTAATGTATTTTGATGACACTGAATTTTTTTCAATACTTTTACAAGACTATTTGAAATGCTTTCATCTTATGAATAATGAAACAAAAACTTTTATTTTTCAGGTTTTAGATGATCTAGTGGAAAAAGCTGACATTGTTTACTCCTTGAGTGAGTCGGAGAAGCAAAAAATCTTAGGTCGGTAGAAAATTAAATATTTTTAAAAAGTTTTTGTTTCCAATTACCCAGAACTATTAAAATAATGGGTTTAACTGCTTGTTTTTTATGTACGGTTCTTTCAATGAGTCTTTTTGAAAAAGTTACTAAGTTGTGTTGGTGATCAGATTTGCCCTTACTACTACTGGCAAACACAAAATAATGTTAAAAAAAAAAATGTTTTTAGTAAATTAATAGTATTTATATTTCCAGACAGTCCAAGCGACGCGTTGAAGCCAATTTACCCTTTTTCTTTAAGGCCCAGTGAGGCAGCCAGAGGCGTTTTTTTTTTTTTTT
>BMAT01011867.1:294342-320462 GCA_019649035.1 Elysia marginata | reverse complement strand
GTTTTTGTTCGCTCGCTTATTCATCTTCGACTCAGGGCGCCAGCTCGCTTATTCATCTGCGACTCAGGGGATTAAAAAAAAAATGAAAACCAATATCAGTACATGACAAAAAAATGACTTCCCGTTGTGCGGACTGAAATTAATAAAGGATGAAACGACTGCACGTTTCGATGTTATCTTTAAAAAACACAAAGTCACATGTTACACGTAAAAATGGTTCAACATTAGAAAAGTGGCGTTAATCAGGCTCCTTGTTATTATTTTTATGGAACCCTTGTGCAGTTCAACACCAAGTAGCTTATTCTTATACAATTTTAAAGATCAACTGATCAAGGTGTTTTGGGTAGGCCCAATACCGAACTCGATAGGTAGTTAGTTACCTCTACCTCTCTTTATTTATATTGTAGAAGCCATCACCCTCGTTCGTTTAAACGGATTGCAGCCTTTTTAATTTATACGGCATGCCTTTGCATTGAAAGTAAAAACTCAGGGACATAATCAAATTGGAGGGTTTGTAACGCAACGTTATTAAAATTTATCTTTTTGACTGTGCCGAAATTAGTTTATGCCCTCATGATTATTTTTCTGAAGAGTGCTGCAACCACTTTGAACTCTTTATTTGACATTGTAATCATGAGTTTTTGACATAACTATCTATCTGAAATAATGACATGTACTTACACCCCCTTGCCCCTCTCCGTGTCTTCTGTTCCTCTTTCTCTTCCTTCTCCCCTTGCCAAATTCTTAGTAGAAGTAAAATATAAAACCTCTTCCCCACCTCTCTTCACTCTACTTGTCCCTAATTTGTATAACCATCCTGTTTTCTTTCTTCTAAAATGTGATGTAAATTTTCTGACACAACACAGTCTTATACCGTCGTCATACATTCTCTCTCTCTCTCTCTCTCTCTCTCTCTCTCTCTCTCCCTCTCTCTCTCTCTCGCTCGCTCACTCTTCTTCTTCACCTAAAACTGAACCTACAGTTTAGATCCTATGTAGCCTTAAATGCTATTTAAGTGACCACTTTTGAATCAGCAGCCAACTGCCAAATAGAAAAAAAAGTTTAAATAATTTCGAGTCTTGTTTCTTATAATCAGTATCACTGTCATTATGTTTAACACCTCAAGTTAGATCTAAAACAAACAAAAAAGACTTTGGACAAAATCTTCATAATTATAGGCATCCAGGATGAAAAAAAAAGAAAGACAAACAGTCAAATAGTTAAGCTAAAAACATGCACAACTTTTTATCCCAGTGTTAACTCTGTGACAGAAAATAATTGTAAAGTGCATGATGCAGAACCAATTTATGAAATTCTTTAGACTTTAAGAGGGTTGGCATTGTCGCATCAGACGGACAACAGAATAAATTAGACTAATTTTTTTTTGTTTTGACTACAATGACATAAAAAAACCACTCCGCCAAAAACCAAATCAAGTTGCATCTAAAAAATCCAGTAAAGCTCTAAAATCTACGTTCTATAGCAGAGGATTTTTTGAAGTCTCATTTTATATCATATAGTTATATGTATAGCGGTACAAGAATGAGAGAAAGGGGGGGGGGGAGGTAGGAGAGAGAGATAGAGACAGAGAGAGAGAGAGATTAAGAGAGAGAGACAGAGAGAGAGAGAGAGATTCCGCTACAAAAATGATTTCACTATGGTTTTCAGCGCTACTGGTTACACACTATTGTCACTACTAGAACTGTAGAATTCCTAGCCTTCATTTTCTTACCATTTTCGCATGAAGCTTGCTCTGGCGTGCCTGTGTTCGTTGGTGTGTTCATGAAAATGTAGAGTATTTTATTGCTGAAGAATTAGGCCTTGACGATCATGACACGCGAAAAGAATAGACTGAAGGCAAAGTAGGCCAAAATGAAGGTGGAAAAGGGCGCGAGTCTAATATGAGAGCATATATGACAAACCAACCAACAATTTTTAATTAACTTGCTTGATTTGAGCGATAGTACCGCACACTGAAGCTTCAATAGAAGTTTTCGGCTTCTAACGCCTTTGAACTTAAATATAGACTCAGGAGTAGGATTCTTTTCCAGTGGTAAATAAGTTTTCCTACAAACATAAAGTCTATTGTAAGAGTTCTTTCACCATTAGACAAACCGTCATTACGTAGTTATGAAAAAATCATTTTGCTTTAACACACATTGTTCATAATGAAATAAATCTTCAAATGTTTATCACTTTCATAGTGAAACATGAAATAGCGTTGGCGGTAAAACCCATAATGGGTACCGTCTTCATGAAATAGTCATCTTTAAGTTTAACACAGTGAAATCGAACAATTCAAACAGTCAAAGAACTGCCCCCCCCTCCTCCCTCTGATCTTCTTTACCCCAAGCCATAAAAAGTCAATCTAAAACCTGAAGTTAAGTTCTTGTATGTATGCAACGATGCTGCTGCTGCGCAAACCGATGCTAAGAAGATGGCGACACGTCTCAGAGAAAAAAAATTTCTACGCATAGTTTCTCATCATGTCACTAATTACATGCATAAACACTGTTCAATAAAAATGTTTTTCTTTTTTAGTAGAACCCGCCACCTCAGAGGGTTAAAACCATTAGCTTACTATATTAATTTGAATTGAAATCTGTGATAATCTGTCACCAGTAAGGTAAAACTAAAAGCTCATCAAGCACGTTCTTGTCTCTCCTGTGATTACAGCAGCTCCACCATGTCATTTTTGCCTCTAGTCTTTTATTCAGAATTAATAAGCTTTTGTGGTTTACTTATAAGTTACAGTGTTTTTCTTGTGTAAGACCTTTAGCTCATCAAAATAAATTTTTTTCTTCTTTTTTTCAACAAATGCTCAGAATTATATGTTACGATAATAAAAATTGTCTACGGATAAAAAAAAACCCGACACAAGCAAGAGTACTGATTAACCTAAAGAAAAAAACGCGAAAACAAACAAGTCAAGAATGAAATTACTAAATGCTGGACCGTCTACAAGAGATAGGTGTAGTCAACAATTTCGAGACTCTGGCCAAGGAAAAGAGAAAGAGACATAACTGAGTGCTTGGTGAAGTTCTAAGAGAAGAAAAGTCCAAAATCCAGTAGGCCTACATGTACACGCATTTCAAAACTGGACTTTACACACGACGGCCATGAAGAAACATGGGACCTAGAATGAAGACCTACTGTCTTCCATTGTAAATCTGGTGCGCTTGGATGAAGAAAGGCATGAGCACTTCCAATGCGATACAGCAGTCAAAAAAGGCCTTAAAACAACATAGATCTATTCAGCAAACTTCTGCTGGATAGAAATGCCATCCCAATATCATTAAAATAGTCAAAACAAATTTATAGGTGAGGCCTGACATTGTAAAACTCAAAGCATCGCATTACAAAATTGTCGAGTGGAAAAAGGGGGNNNNGTAACGGATCTTTACTGAAGCTATGGACTGGTTTATTAAAAAAAATAATAATTAAGCTTACATATAGGCCTATTCTTAATACGCGCTAGATAATGACAAAGAAATCTGTAAGGAAACTCTTGAGGAGATATATATTAATAATGATATCAATAGTTATGAAAGCAGCCAAGGATAATTTTTAGAAAGAGCGAAATTAATAAAATTAAAAATTCTTAACCCTTACAAGTCACATCATGGTCGTTGGATGTAAGAGAGGTTGGTTAATGGCGAATAAACTTGTTCTTTCTTGGGTTTATATTAGGCAAAATGTGTAAGTATACAAACTTTGTGACTTGTTTCTAACAGGTCTCGAAATCGTTGTAAAAAAGAAGAAAAGTGGCAGAAAGGCATAATATACCATGGTCTAAATGTAATCGGAGATCGGCCCATTTGAAGTGTCAGAAATTAAAAAAAACATATTGCAACCAAACACCGACTCGCTATCGTACCTTACGTACATTAAACTGATAAGTTTTACATCGAATCTTTTAAAAGACAAGTCTAATTCATTATTTACTCTTCAAGGTATTATCTTAAACACATCCAATTTTTTTTAATTGACCCAAAGAAAAGATAACAATGGTGTTGGTAGGGAAGCACAATAAAGACCATCTACACGGGGAACTAGGGGCAGGGGTAATTATAACCCGTCTTTAATATTACTTTTGATATTCTTCATCTTAGATGTCTACTTTAAAAAAAAATATTTAAACAAAAATTCGTTGCCATAATAATGATTTTAACTAATCTGGAGGTGCGCGCGTGTGTGTGTGTGTGTGTGGGGGGGGGGAGGCAGTTAGAGCCAAAGCCTATAATATCATTATCGATCTTCTTTAACCCCCAAAGCAACATGTTTGCCACTAAAGCGAAATTTAACGACGAAATCATCTTTGTTTGTTATGGGACGTTATTTGTAAGCGTAATTTATTCTGTGATAGGAAACAAGCAGTAGTAAAGCATATATATTATACAGTTTAGAAAGACTAAGCGAAGTATACCATTTAAAATAATACCCAATAAGGTAGTATGGCAGAAATGCAGGTTACAAGGTTGAATAGTGTTCAACTGTTTCTCTACAAGTTTAGACATGGGAATGTAGACCTACACAGTCATGTGGACAGGTGGACTACCCAGGAACTTGAGAAGCAAAGTGAACCCTATGACAAGTCAGTCGTAACCACTACAGCAGCGAAGCGCTACAACAGCGTCGCGTTGTCAAGGGCAACACATAAGCGGAGTCACTGTCCCGCCTGTTCCAACGCAATGCCTTAGGGCCGTTAACATGGTGTAAACTAAGCTCAATGTATATTTCCTAACCAACTTGAATGTCGGCCCAATTAACTTTGGACAAGGTCAGTTGAAATGACTATGACGATTTTTCCTTTTATTAATTCTTTTTCCTCTGGTTAGTGCTCTTAAATTGGCGGTCGGAGTTTTTTTTATCTTTCATTTTAATGTTCCATCAAGATTTTTAGCACCATATGAGACATTATTACAAGGGGTATCAAAATTGAAAACAATTGGATTTAGGCAAGTTTCAATACAATTAAAAATATCTCACGCTTGTAATGCAGTTTGCCCTCCCACAAACTTTTCAACCCTTCACTACCCCGTCCTCTATCCTGTTATTGTTCAAGGTAACTTGAAGACAAAGCCGAGTGAAATGAGATTGATTGATTGAAGGGTATTTTTACAAGCCCAATTCCACTTCAAAGGTGCTCTCAGGGCCTGGGTCCCAATGACAATTTACGGGCTGCCACCCAGAGACTAGCGGGGATACCATGACTTAGCCTCAGCCGGTCACATTATACATGTACTGACACCGACCCAACCAGTAGGGGCCCGGATTGCTCGGCTGTGTTTCGAACCCGCGACCTCTTAGCCACGGAGCGAAGCCACTACCAACTGAGCTATCTAGGCCCCCCGAGTGAAATGAGACCTATGCTCAGTCGTGCAAGCTGGTTACAGACAGCAACTTGTAACTAGCTAGATGAACAACAATCAGAATCGCCTAGAGCCGCCGCAATGCGACATACAAGCCTACTTCCAGAATTTACAAAATATATAAATGCGATATTTGGACCCACGTTTTGGCTCCACTTCATAATTCCCTAAACAACTCCGCGATTCCGGCCGATCAGTCTGACCCGCTGCGACAGAATGACGTGCTAAAACTTAGGCCCCCTACCCGCATAGCTTCACTTGTCCCATAGCAGTTGACACGGTTCGTTCGGTTCTCGCTTCCTAGTGACAGAAGAATACCTCTTTCCTTACGTGGACTCTCAGAGCGTCAGTGAATTCGTGGGTTTCACACAGTAAACTGTTCTTTCCTTCCGCAAGTTAACACCTACACAACAGAATCACAATGGTAAGTAAACACAGTTAACTAGAAGTCTATAAAAGCGCGGTAATTTGTTAATTTTAGAATGGTGTTTGAAACTGCAATATTATTTTTTTATTTTAATTCTTATAACTTGCAGTGTTCGTAACAAACAAACAAAAGAAGAAATGAACATCAGCGCTGTGTTAAAGTTACTCTTCTTTATATATATTCAGATGTCAGAAAAATGTCCCGCATTCTTTCACTGAAACATGGGAAATTAAACATGGCTTTTCTTGCAGGTTATGGAAATAAGACTTGTAAAGTGAAATTTAAAACTGCGTGAAAAAATTATCTTCGATATCAAGAGAATTTGCATGTCTCTTTACAAACTGCGTGCAACTTTATCTCTGAGATTCTTTTCCTTCTTCGTTCCAGCTCCTTATTAGTCTTGCAATTTTCTTCTTTTTCTCTTTTTATATTGTCTTTCCCTTCTCTACTCTCTATTTTGACTCTCGAAACCTTTTTATTTTGCCTATCCGCCAACACAACGTGTTAGTTTGGTTTTTTTTTTCTTTTTAGCCTAGGTCCTCACCTCCTTCCTTAGTCCGTTTTCAATCTGCTTCCACCCCCCCACCCCCTCTACGCTTTAGACAAAGAGTAAAAACCTCATTAACAACCTATTTCATGGCTGCACCAAATGTTATCAAAACTACAAATTCGGTGCCTGTTGTAAATTTTAGAGCATGGATTCCAGTAAGAGCTTTTATGGCCGTCTTTCAGCCGGCAGACCTAGATACATGAATTACGAATTCATAAGTGTCTGCTTTAAATCGTTTGTCTTTATGTGCTACACTACACTGAAAAGAACAAGGTAGCCTTACAGGGCCTTTTACCACAGCCATTGTTTTTCCAACTTCTCGGCTATTTCAGAGTCTTGAGTAGGTACGAATGTTGTAGGCCTACTACGTCATTGTTTATCTCTTTTGTGCCGCCGCTCGTCTTGTCTAAAATTTTTATAACTCTTTATGTAGAAGAGCTTTAAGTACAACCATTTGGTTTCTAACATCGTATAAAGTAGCATTTCAAACACAATTATTAATGGCCCCCTGTCAGTACTATGAAGGGTGGATTAAGCATGTATTTTACATGTTGGCCTTATACTATGAAATGAGACAGAGAATGTTTGCATAAAAATTCTTGAACTGGAAGTTGAATCCCATATGAGTAAAAAATCTGAAAATTGTATTTTGAAATAATGTTGAAATAGAACAATTACACACAATTATAAACGGCGCATTGATAAAAAGCCTGTAAGCTTTTTTTTTTAGCTTCCCCTGATCTTGCTTCCGCGGCTTCACTGTCTGGGTTTATCTACACCATCACCACCGCCACCATCACGAGCACGACCACAGCAACTATAACGACAGCTATATTGCCACTAGATGTACTACTACTACTAGTTCTACTACTACTACTACTACTACTACTACTACTACTACTACTACTACTACTACTACTTCTGCTACTACTTCTACTATAGTATCATCACTACTAGGGCTGCCGCTGCTGCTTCTTTCATTACATATGCCGCTGCATAAAGGTGTTGCAAACACTAGGGTGCTACTAGTCCAGTTGCTCTTTCGCCTGAAAAGACATGAAACTAATTTGATCATTAAGTTTACTTCTATCTGATGCATTTGATGATTGTGGTGGGTGATACACAAGTATGAGACCTATTGTCCTTGAAGAGGTTTAAGTAGAAAGTTCGTTGACGAGTTTAACGTCTCCTAAGCTTCAGAGGGATACTGAAAGAGAGAGAGAGGGCAGAGAGAGAGAGAGCAACTCTAATAAAATTAATGCTTATATAGGTGTACCCACTGTCCGCATATTCACACGTTCCAGTTTGTCTGATAGCTTGAATTTTAGGCATGTGTTATGTTGTTTTATAGTTGGTCTATTGATGGTTGATGCTTTCAGCCTTACATATGATTTTTATAATCATTTTACCCGACACGTATTCGCCCTCTATAATTAGCCACTAAACAGTTGAAATAAACCACAGAGCAAAAAAAAAATGAACAAGGTAGATTCTCACAGCCGCGTTAAGGCCAAGAATATTCATGTTTGAGCGTGGTTCTTATCTGAGTTGTAAATTCTCCGCAAACTTCAGAATGATAGAACTTACCGTGCCCCCTGTGGTTCCGCTTATAACTTTTATAGGTTGCTGTTTTAATCCCAAAGAAACGTTAACTGTTTGGATACGCAGTTATTATAATTATCTTACTCCTCGCCTCAGTTTACATCCATTATCTGTTTGGTCTTTCTGTCTTCATCTACATTTTATCTGGGCAATGTGTACTGTTACTTTGTGATATACGACAAGTGAAATAGATACTTAGCTCATGCCTGTAACAAGTACACATCTTGTGCCTTAGATATCGTTGTGAGATTTATAACAACGTGGTCAGACAGAATTATTACCGGTGTAGTGGAAGCTAAGCTATGGAAGAGTTAGTGACCAATGGTTTATTGGGTTACCTGTTATCATTACCTCCATGTCATGTTTCCCCCCGACATAATACCCGCAGTCCTATCATTCTGCTTCCACGACTGATTGATCGGTGCTACACCACAGTCAGATAAGGGAAGGCCAAGGTTTAGCTGGAGGTGCCTCTCTAGAGGAATTTTAATCAGAGAAAATTAGGGAAATTTCTTTAAGGGATGTCCTTAAAGGAACTAATGACATGTGTATTTATCATCTGTTCTGCTTATTTGTATTACCAAAAATTTGCGCCCTTAATGAGATGAGATAAATATGAAATAAGGCGTAGCACAGTTTAGCTGAAAACCAGTTTGTTTCTCTATTTTAATAATAATTTTTCACTATCTAGCCGCTACTTTTTAAATTTTGTAACAATTGAAACGACGGCAGTTTTGCAACTTCTTTGTGCTGCTCTTTGATTCCCATCTCCTTGCTATCTTTGTTTTAGTATGTCTGTATCTGCCTCTTCTGTTTCGATTCTGTCAGCGTACCTACTCTCTAATTCTTTCCCTGTTATGCCAATCGAAGCATCTCAATATTATATTTTTTTTACTCTGTGGATAAGCTGCATAGTTATTACCTTTAAATAATTTTCTTCTTGTCCCACCCTTCTTTCTTAAAACTTTTTGTCAAATCGAATAAGAAAATTTTCAGCCATTATACCTTTTGCAACCTGAAGTCCCTAAAATCTTCTCTTACCGTGATTTTTTTCTTACACGCAGGCATAAGAAATGTCGTTGAAAACCAAATGGGAAGTATGAGGTTTTATTGAATTCTAACTTAGTTCAGACACAGTGAAGGAAAAAGAATCGATAAAGACGAATAATGAAAAAGTCTTGAATGGGGAAGAAGGTAGGAATTAAATTCAATGAACCAACCTACGCTCAGCTTTACATTGTGCCAACTTATTCAAACAATTACGTGAATTGTAATGCAAATGCCCTAGTCAGTTTTCACACGAATATTTAATCCATGGCTTACTTTAGCCTGTCAATGTAGACCTACCACGACTGCCTACCACAACTGCAAGATATTGACTGCGCGAGCGTATGCCCGATTACAAATAAATTTTTTAAAATTGAATATCGTTTGAAACGTTTTACACTCACATTTCCTTTTACTTTCAAAACGTTTTGAAATCTGTTGGCATGAATTCTTTCAACTCTTTTATAGCGCTCGTGCAATTGAAAGGCGTTGTATAATATTGTATTATACAGCCTAACCTAGTGACCTCGCTCTCCTTTCATTTACCGGTACTCTCCGCTCCTGCTCCCCTCCTCGAAAGTGAATACAGTCATGTATGTGAGGCGGCTAGGGGGGAATCAGGCACAACTCACAGTTTTCACATAATAAAATTTAAAATGAGAAGTCTAGATTTTCGATAGCCTGAGATATTTCATTATAAAACAAATACGATGCTTTGTTATATATTACAAATGTTAATACATGTACTCAAAGGGCTCTAACTCAAATAGTGTTAGCGAACTTTGTACCTGATTTGCACAGGTTGTCCGACATATTGCCTTTCTCTTTTCTTGTTATTTCTTTCTCTGAAGTAATTGGTATATTGTATGACTCTTTTGTTTCCTTTTCTTACTTACTCATTAAACATTTTCTCTAAAATGTCAAATTTTGAAGCGTTTTTTAAATGTTTCTTTTTGCTAGGAAAGTGAAAAAAAGATTCGCTTTTACTATTTTGAAAACGCAATGCTAAGTAACTGTTGACAGGGAAAAATAAATTATGTTGTAGAAGGTAGGGGGTAAGGGTAATTAACATTGTAGGGTACGGTCGCAGTTACAAGAATGCCATGGGCCACTGACTTCCCACATGTCTTGTTTATGTTGAAGAATGACGCCACAGATGTTGCTCACGTCCACAAGCGCATCATCTTCAAGAAACTTAGGAGACTAAAGCCACTCATAAATAACACAATGCTGCTCACTTAGCGAACAGTTTTTTTTTTCTCGGTGCCCGCCACAGGTGAGCTCACCAGCCATCACATAGCAGGTTAAGGTCGGCGTGGCGTGGGAGAGAACTTGACAGCTGACTTCTGTTTGTGTTGCAACGTTAAAACCCACCCGTCCGTGAGTAAGATGACCTGAGCTGGGATGTCAGCTGTACCAGTCTTGTCAGCTATCGGGGAGCCAGGGGTATTGCATGAGACTGAAGGCATCTACATTAGCTTTGAACTCGGTGTAAAGAATTTGCTTCTACATGAAAGAACAGAGATAACACACCCTGAGAGATGATGGGAGATACAGACGACAGAACACCCAATTGCCTTCAGTGGTTAATTGGAATCGAATTTTTGAGGAAAAGGCGGCTGATATCTTGGCTGAAAATGACATCCAACTAGAGGGATAGTTGGGGGTTTCTTCAAATCCTTTATATAATTACATCTGTAAATGCGTTTGTTTAATGATCTTGAGAATGGGTCCCATTGTTCATAAACCTACTTTCAAAATACAATAACTAAGGTCTAAAGCAACATATTTAAAACATTTTTTTCACTGCCGCAAAGAACTTGTACAGAACTTTAACACATTGCGACCGGGCGTTTAAAAATTCTGAAAAGCTTTTAAGCCATTGGGAAAATTTAATTTTTCATATCTTTCACGCTTAGGCTATTAGTTTAAATTTTAAAAAAAAATGCTATCAGAGACCTTAATGTTTTGCGGCAACTGAAAGGAGCAAACGAGTAAGAGTCACTTGATTATATGAACGAGATGTATCTTTTATTAGGCAAAGGAGGAGGTAGTACTAGATAAACATAAAAAAAAACCTTCAATGTGAAACATTAGTCTTCCTTTTGTGGGCCAAACTTTGATACTTTTAATAGAAATTTTCTTACTTATTTCTCGGAACTTATATTAAACCCTGATCGCACTGACCAAATAAGCGTTATGATTACGATAATATTCTTTTTTTACAGCTTTTTTTTTTGTTCATGCTATTGCTTGATTAGAGAGAGGGGGTGGGGGAGAGGGAGAGAGAGAGAGACAGACACAGAGATTCAGAGAGCGAGAGACAGGAAGGCAAATAGAGAAAAAAGAGAAGGGAAACCTGCAGAGGGAGAGAAAGGAATGGGGAAGGGAGGTAAGATATATAAAGAATGAGAAAAGGAGAGAAAGGAAAGAGACTTGGAAGATATAGTGTGCGATTGCAGACAGGCAGAGGAAATTAAAAATTTTCATACTTAACTACATTAAAAACGTTTGCTTTTGTAAAAAGACTAGCCTTTCGTCACCATGTTCGTGTTTTACGTTTACCTTTCGTTAACACTTTTTAAACTTAAATTAATTTTCGCTCTTGGTTTTTGCCTTAGCTTCTCTCTTCCAGCTAGACGATCTGTCAAACTACACGTCATGCTAGAACGGGTCAGAACAAGCAGAACGTTGTGAATTGCACTAATGGGGTGGCAGTAAGCTGAGTAAGGGGTAGGGGTAGGCCTGGAGGTGAGAGAGCTGCCACAGGCCGAGACAGTGAATCAACTTTGCCGCATTGCGGCACCCCAGCTCAGCACTCCTGGATCTACCTATCTACTTGAGAGATCACGTGCTTTGCTAGCGTCTCAAGCGTGGGTGCAGTAGTCTTACCTGTTTGGCGCGTCCTCGGCTGTTTACGGTGTGTTTAGCTTGGCCTGTTAGTGTTTGCGCTTCGCTCTGTTCAGTGACAATGTTTTTGGCCACGGTCTTAAGGATTAGGGAACATTCACAGTTCACAATAAACTCGAACCCTACCTTTAACATAAGAAAGCTATAATAGGTCCATGAAGTAAAGAAAATCTCAGAAATGAAAGTCAGCACAAAATCATAGTATTTTATCGCACATAGGCCTATTATACCCTTAACCCCATGAGACAAATTTCAAAAAGCTTTCTCATTATGGTGACGAAAACATTTTTTTAGTGTGAAAAGGTTTTTTTTTAAATCTAGCAATTTTGAGTGCTGCGATGTTTGCGACTTTACCTACTACTCACCTTTTCAGTAATTCTGCTTTTCTTTTTAACTGAGCTTCAGAGATAGATAGATAGATAGATAGATAGATAGATAGATAGAGAGAGAGAGAGAGAGAGAGAGAGAGAGAGAGAGAGAGAGAGAGAGAGAGACGGTTTTGGTTACTATAACAACTTTCTTGACAACAATGAAATGAAAATTAAAACTGACGTCGTCAAATCAATTTCAGTCCTTTAAACTACAAGTCAATCATAACTGTTGTGTTAGACCACGCTTTTAATGAAAACACGATGGTCTGATTATTATAACTGATCTGCTTCAATAGTATCAACAATGGCTTTGAAGAAAAATGAAGCACAAATAATAATATAGTATTACTGTTGACCAGCGTAGACTATTCTGTTTTTCCCTTTGATTCTGCGATTCTGAAAAAGCAAATAAGCCTTTATTTATGGCTGTGCATGTGCTTATCACCTCATTCTGATTGAAACAGATACATGTGCATGTGCTAACTTTCGGAAATAAACAAAATATCGTTGTCATTCCATTATCAAAATGTTCATTAAAGTAGCCTTCGAAATCACAACCATTACAGAGTTTGCATCTTGCGTTTGTCAAGAAGTCATGGCATATATCTAGATTATCTTTTTTTGCGCAGCTAGGTAAAGAAGAGTTAAAATCACGCGTCGAGAAAAACACGTGATGGTTTGTAGGTTGCGCTAACTGTGTACCTGTACTACAGGAAGTAGATGCCACGGTTCTGTGGCATCAGCGATAGGTACAGAGAGGACTAAAACTTAAGGCGTTAGGAGCTACTTAAGTACTGGCAAAGAAAACAGCTTTTATTCCATTTTCAGATAGAGATGGCACAGAGGTAGGGGAAAATGAAAATTAATTCGGATAGACTACGCATGTCCAGGTCATTTTGAGAGTAACAAAGGAAAATATAAATATCTCGTATATAACGCCCTCCAAAAAACAGCCGACCTGCTCTAAGATTTGAATTAGGAAAATTTTAATTATTTATTTAAGGGTGACAAATTTAACAAAAAAATTCTTGGTGATTGTCAAAAGTTCATGCTCCTCTTCTTATACCATGAGAGTAATTAAAATTGGGGCGGAGAATAGCGTTTTTAGTTATGTTTACATTCTTTTTATGGGATATTTAATGCAGTTTTTTATTTTCTTGTTTATGAGTCTTATGATCACAAACTTTTACAATGCCAAGATTATCAAAATATTTTAATGCCTTTAAAAGCTTTTAAAAAGTTTTTACACAATGTATTATCTCTAATTGTCAATATTGCACAATGAATAAAATCGTAGGATATCTACACAAATGACGTCAGTTGAACACTTAAGAGAGCCAAGTGTACACAAAAATACAAAGAGGAAAGCATAACAGAAAAAAGGCAAAAAAAAAAAGGAATTTGTAGATGATTGCTTATTGGAACAGTAGAGACCTTTAGCACACGCACCGTGTCGCACTACGCGTACGTGAAAATCGGGAAAGCAGATTGAGGAAACTATAAAAATAATGAAACCAGTTTCTAAAAATAGACCCACAGACGTTCGCGTCATACTCACGCAATGCTGCTTAAACTCTGTAATATCAAAATAATGCGGGAATTTCCTGCCCGACGGAAGTGAAACTATGAGCCCAATAGCAATCATTAATAGTTACAATTGTGACGCGCGTTGAACGAGCGTTTTTCAGCCAGCGCCATTTTTATTAATTTTCTTAACATGGGCGACTTAAGATTGTATTATTTTTAAACAAAGTACAAATAAGATTACCTTGACGTGCTCAGTGCATTTTGTTGTCATTTTGCATCACATTGCCCTACAAACTTTCAAATTTTGTTCAAAGACATTTTTCGTCCAAAACAACCTGATAACATTACATTTCGACATGAGGTTAGACAATAAGGGAAAAGAACTGGAGGAAAAAAAAGGAGATGAATAATTGTCGTCAAAAAGTAAATTTAATGTTGCTAAGATATATAAAAATATATGCGCAGAAAGATAAAAAAATGTGGACAGAAAGACCGAAATAATTGAAGGAAATCGCAGATATAGATAGATAGATAGATAGATAGATAGATAGATAGAGAAATAGAGAGAGAGGCAGACAGAGAGACAGACACAGAGACTAACAGAGAGACTAACAGAGAGACAGGCAGACAGAGAGGAGGTAGATAGGATAGACAGAGAAACCTTGTAGAAATTACAACAAACATTGGCAGGTCAGAAAGGCAGGCCCATGCTTAGATGAAGAGAACGAGAAAGGCCTAAGAGTCGGATCAAAAGAGATAAGGAGCGTATTTGGCATGTGGCGAATGTGCAGTTACGACCTGTACCTTCTTGGACTTGGCAACATCCATCGGTGAGAAATGCAGATGCATGGCCAGGCCTTACGCACACCTTGAAATACACAAACATGCTGTGATGGTGGTGATGCTTGGTCAGCCCTGGTACTGCTCACCGTTAGACTTGTAGCTGGAGTACTTACCTTGATACCATGACTGAGAGAATACGAGGCTCCGAGAGAGCAGAACAGAATGAATAGGTTAATGCACGCTGCGTGATCTGCATAGAAACAGGTAAATGTTGAACTAGTAAGTAGATGACAGACAGAGGGGGTGGTGGATAGTAAGATTTAACTTATGCATAGTGATCTGGTGTAAAGGATTCGGCTGTTAAGTCAGAAGGTCCATGGTTCGAATTCTGCTCGGCCATATCGATGTTTTCTCACACCCGACTCAGGAGTTACATGAATATCCTGTAACAGGCAGTGACAAGTTTTGTAATATAGCTAGAGTCACAATTTTGTCAATAGCTGCACTTATCTAATTTTATTGGGTATTTTGGTTGGCAGTAGATACTTTTTAAACGAGTAACTTGTCAATTACACCAAGAACCCTTTGATGGATTTAAGGACTATGAAAAAGCTGTCATCAAGGCAGAGAGTGAGGGAGAGAGAGATAGGGAGAGAGAGAGAGAGAGAGAGAGAGAGAAAGAGAGAGAGAGAGAGAGAGAGAGAGAGAGAGAGAGGGGGGGAGAGAGAGAGAAAGAAATAACAGATTGCCATGATTTTGTTGTTAAATGGTTCAAAACATAAGAGGGTAGGAATTCGTATTTTTAAGATGAAACAAGGCCTTAAAAGCAGCCTACAGTACCCACGACATACCATAGAAAAGGGTAGAGATGAAATCTTTTGAACTAGCTTAACTTATCATTGATCTGGCAGTGTTTAAGATTAATTGGCACGCTCAGATAAAGGGGCACAATGAAATTGCATTCAGTCACTGCCTACGGAAACGAAAATCAACAGCTGGGCTAACGTGCTTGAGGTGCGGTCTGAGGGTTTTATCATGAGGTGGTTAGAAAACAAACATCCGTACACAGCCCATTTAACTTAACTTTATAGGTAACCATTGGTAATGCCTGGGGATACACTTATACAGGTGAAATCAATTACATCTTTTTCTAAAATTGAGTGCTGTTTTGGAGCATGCGAACGATGTTTGTTTCTTCATCACGTGTTAAGCTGTTTTATTTTCCGTTTTATAATAGGTCGATCGCGCTTATTTGCGCTACAAGAGTCATTTAATCAAATTCTATTGTGCTAAAAGTTTCCACTTCAAGGTTTGATGATTCTTTTGTTTATGCTTGAATTCAAATTAATAAGACAACGCCCTAGTTCCATTCACTTAAGACAGCGACAACGAGTGCACAACGGCAGTCCTCAAAAGAACAGGTTGAAAGCTCCCGACCAAAGAAAGGGAGAGGCTTTTTCTAGACATTTTTTTACAAGGGTATAAATAAATCGTCAACTTATGTCATACCAACCACCACATTGTATTTCCGTTTCCATTTTCTTTTCACTAGTGTTTTAATATTTTTGAAATCATGATTATAGGGTCCATATGCCGTGGCATTATTTTCTTTTTTGCTTGTTTTGTTTTTGAGATATCACCAGTCATCGTAAAGTGAAACACTAATCGCATTTGTGATGCTCAAGCGCTGAAATACAATCTATTATGTATAAACCAGTATTTTAATATTGTCCATTCACATGATTAGTGAATGAAATTTCTGCCGATGCAACTGTGACAATTACGCACAGAGGGTGTTAAAATGTTTTTTTTTTTTAATTATTATTAGATTTCATAATACCCTTCTCTGTTTGCTTATGTTTTTCTATCTTAAACTTTACCATGTTCACAAAGAAGCGCTCTTGAATTTTTGGGTGCATTATTTTATGGATTTGTACAGAGGTCTTTATACTATTTCGGCTTTATCTCGATTCAGTGACAATTGCAACTGCTGGCACAATAAATATTGTAAGACAACGCCGTTGCGAAACAGATATCATAGACGATAAAGAGAGAGACGAGGAGCAAAACAGGCAGAGAAATGAAGAAACAGACTTTAGTGCAAAGGTTTATTACCCCGACATACTAAAATATTCCGTTTCTTGGAGACTGTTAGTTGTCTGTGCTCTAAAATGTTTAAAATTAATTATAAACTTTGGTTAACCAATCATTATCAAAATACAGTAGCGAAATCAGAAAACATTTTAGCAATTTTAAAACTAATCTCCTTTCAAATGATTTATCAATGCCTTTCATCTGCACACCTCGGGTATACTTGAAATGAAACTCTGCTAAAGTTGACATAAAGAAAAATTACACGTTCCTCGCCACCCTATGATTTCTTCGTCTCTTTGGAATTTGGGCAGTGATCTTGTAGGCTACTCTCTTTCTTTAAATTCTAACTAGGAGAAACATTTTTTTTGCTGTATTTTTGTATCTAATACATTTTTTCAATTGTTTTATCTTCTTCAGGCCGATCAACTGAACGAGGAACAAATCGCTGGTAAGCTTCGCTAGTCTTAATTTAAAAATCGAACTTCAATATTCCTTTTAAATGAAGTGCATGTTTTTTGAAAAACACGTGAGAGCATAATACTTTGTGCATCCTACAGAACTAATTTATTAAGAAATACAATTTGATAATGCTATTTACACTGTTTTTACTAGCGAAAAAAAAAATTAGAAGTTAGAATTACCAAATTCTCTTTTTTTTGCACTAGAATAGAATAAAAAATCGGAACACTTTTCAATCTGAAGAGAAATCTAGAAAGTTAACCACTGTCTCTGTTTGATTGCTCATCTCAGAATTCAAAGAAGCTTTCAGTCTGTTTGACAAGGACGGTGACGGCACCATCACTACCAAAGAGCTGGGGACTGTGATGAGATCCCTGGGACAGAACCCGACAGAGGCCGAACTGCAGGACATGATCAACGAGGTTGATGCTGATGGTAAGAACTTGTTGTGGACTGTAGGGGACACATCTCCACACCTCGGGATGAATTTGTGCCTGTGACAAAAGGTCGTGTGGCGTGTCAGGCTTTGAAGTTAAAAAAATGTTTCAGGACGACAATTATGTCGAATAATCTTGCTTGACATATGCAATGGGCTGAAAGCAACATTTTGAACACAAATATGTTTTACAGAACACAATATTGAGAGTACAAAGCCCAATATGTCGCAAGTGATTCTGACATGAAAAAAGTCACTATTTGAGTCACGAGTGATTCTGACATGAATTTCAAAAAGCAAGAACTTTGTGCTGATGATGCAAGTCCTGAGAGTATCTTTAATACTTTGGTTTGAACATCAATAAGTCCACTGCATTGTGCTAGTTATATTAGAATTAAATCGAACCTTTACAAAATTCATATGAAATATTGACAAAGTAAAATATTTCTGCACCAAAAGTTGTCTTTTACGCAAAACGACCTTTTGTCACAGCGTCATTTACAGTTCCCTGTAAAGCTCCCCTTTAAGACATTTAGGACCTGACAATTCAATGATCTATATCCTTTCAAACACAACAACATTAAAGTATGATCGAACCCTTATAAATACGTGTCACATTTGAAGAGCAAAGTAAAAAATTACCTGCTTGTGCGCATTTTCAAACTGATTTCATTGTCAAGAGACTGAAGGCCTTCTCTTTTTCCAAAACATACCTTCTTTTTTGGGCTATGCATTAAGGCTACCGATATTTTCAAAAGAATTGATCTGCTTCATTTTATAGAATATCTATCAAAAACTGAAAAGTCAAAAACAAAACATGCGCTTTTCTTTAAGTTTGAGAGTTTAAGGACTGTAACGATCATTTCAAGCCTTTTCAACAAAAACAATCGATATGATCCCCCATAAGAGTTCTCTTTAGGTTTATTGTCTCAGTTGAAGTCATAAGAGTTCTCTTTAGATTTATTGTCTCAGTGGAAGTCAAATATTTAACATCGTAAGGCTAAGGTATTGTAGCCATTGCTTCAATATTTGGTACAACTCTTATCGCTAAACCCATTCTTACAAATATTGTCATTGTTGTTGTAATTTCGTTTTTCAGGAAACGGAACCATTGACTTCCCCGAGTTCTTGACGATGATGGCCAGGAAGATGAAGGACACAGACACGGAGGAGGAGCTCCGGGAAGCGTTCCGGGTGTTTGACAAGGATGGTAACGGTTTTATCTCAGCGGCCGAGCTGCGTCACGTGATGACCAACCTGGGAGAGAAACTCACAGACGAAGAGGTCGACGAGATGATCAGAGAAGCTGACACAGATGGAGACGGACAGGTCAACTATGAAGGTGAGTGTGTCAGGTGGTCGCTGGCTAGTCATGGTGCATTGTATGAATGTATTTCTAGGAGTACGTCTGAGTATTTGGTTCTTATCTCTAAATACACATTTGCAAAGAATACATCTTATTTATTGAGATTAAAATCAATTAAATCCACAAAGTTAGTGTTCCAATCAAAGTGTACAGTGTCGAAGTCTACAAACTTACCCAGGATAAATAGCGGAGGCAGCCACAGCGCAATCAAATGATTGAAAGATTTAAAGGTATGAATTAGCAGTGGAGAGAAAGCGGCTTTTAAGTGGAAATGCCCGAAATGTTTGCCCCTAATAAGATTCGAACCATCGACTTATAGATGCACATACTAATTTTATTGCTCTTCTTTGTCTTTCCTGCGACCATTGAAACTAAGTGTATATTTGGTTGTTAAGTTAAGAAAAAAGATTACCGTCAAATGTAAAATTGATAGAAAATAGAACGTGTATAAGTTTATTTTGGTATTTCACATATTTTTCGCACATAGGAAAACTACAGCATTGTCCACAGTTGTGTCATGACAAATCTAATACTTGATGATATAAACGTTTCTTTTTACAGAGTTTGTGAGAATGATGACTGCCCAATAGGTTGTAAAGCCCTTGCCAATTTTACATTAGTATACTGTTTTCAATTTATTTTTGTTATGGTTTTGATCTTTAACATTTATTTTGTTCCTTTTTTATTTATAAATTACGCATGAATTTGGTTATACGATTTTTTTTTTGTTTGGGGGGAAGGCGCAGTATTAGAACTATCAGTTTCATGTGTTTTGCTTGGTTTTGTTTTGTTTTTAAACATATAATTGCGGTGATCCTGTATTTTATTTTGCAACAGATTATATTTAATTGCATAGCATTGCTTTTTATTTACCTTTTAACCTCGAAAGGAATAATAACTTAAAATTATTAACCTCTTGTATGTTGAGCATATTGATGCTTTTTAATATACCTATTTGTGAACCGGATCAACAACAATAAAAACAACAGCAACAAAATCATCACCACCATCAATGACAATGATCTCGCCATCTTAATCTACAACAATAACATTAAAACACAAATTAAAAAAAAAAGATTTCGTTTTGTGAGTGTCAAGTAGTTTTGTCAACAGAGGGAATTTCAAACTTCACGGCACATATGTTTCTCAGACATCATTCAAAAGGAGAAATGAGATAGACGGACAAAGAGAGAGGGAGAAGGAAAATTAGCTGATAAGTAAATACATGGACATACAGACAGACATAATTATTGATTGATTGATAGTTAGAAGGATAGATAGATAGTAGATAGGTGGAAGGAAGGAGATAAACGAAGAGAAGAGAAATGGCGAATCAACGACGCCCAGAATACAACAAATATCCATTTTTCAGAGTTTCAGATCATGATGATAAAAAAGGATTACGATTCGTACTAAGGCAAGTTACTGGTAGGAAAATATATGGCCAGCCTTTGCGCGAAGCGGGCAACTATCTACACTCATATATCGTGTCATCGTAAGAATTGAGGTGGCAGAAACATCACGCTTCCATAACATTTTTTCTACTTTTATATCTCCACATTCAAAGAGTTCACTTAAATTAAAAAAAAAAGAATTAAAATTTTCTTGTGTTAAATCTAAGAAGTAAAGAATCATAAACATTTTAAATACAAAGACAATGCACCAGCTCTCACAATCAATATTTATCATTCCAAGAAGCATTGTAAACTGTTTTGTTGTTAAATACGCTGTGTCTTCATGATAAACAAATTGTATACTCTGATTGGATTGATCAGACATGGCTTACCATTGTGTGCGTGGAGCACCCACATCTACATCAGACATCTTGGATATTTAACTGATATTCGAATGGTGGTGGACATTAATTATCTTTCGTTTTAAAATCATCTTTACTATCATTTTCTTTTTTGTGGCACTCTATACCTTTTTCTGCTTCTTACGAATTTTCTTTGCTTTCTGTTTTGCTAAAAATCAGGTTTTATTTAGAAAGGGGGAATAGTTTTTCCTGTAAAAGAAATCTGAATCATTTTCATTCTGCGTTTTGTTTTGTGAAAAGCATCCATGGAATAGATATTATATAAATTGTTTAAAAACCTTTAATTTCAATCACATTCTTTGAATCGAAACAGTGTGTGGTCATTTGTAAACTCTACATATGCATTAAACACAAAAATACAGAGAATAATTGAATACCGCAGAATTAAAGCTATGGGATATATTAGAAAATGACTTTGAATAACATTTTCTCGTTTATATTTTTGTCCTCAACAGAATTTGTAAAGATGATGACTTCGAAGTAGACGTTAAGAGCATGTAGTTGAGCAAACCTGCAAATCATCACTGTATACTTTCACCCGGCAAGCCTTACAGCAGCAACCGACGCGGGATCACAGACTCCCCTTGTCATTTCATCTTTTCATCAAAATTTTCATCGATTTTGGGTGGTCTTTTCCCAGTGTAGTAACATAAAGAACAAAAGCTCTTGTTACTGCTCCTTATCATTTGCTCTCTCATTTGAAACATTAGCAATATTTTCACTAGAATGTAATATTTAAGGGTTGATTGAGAATTTTTGAAGGACAAGAGTTTCTGGGCTGTATTAGGCCTATTAGTTAATGATCAAGTGCGTTTATACATAAGCACAGCATGTGATACCTTTTAGAATTCTTTTAAAGTTTTCAAAAGATAAAAGTTTTTACGACCTGTCTAGCGTCGCTTAATACAAATATGTACCAAATCCACTCTACTCTTGTTTATATTACTTTTTACTTCTTGTTTATAAACAAACTCTGCTTTTGATATCAGATTATTACTGTATTTTTTATTTAAGAAAATTGTTTGTTGGTAAAAAGATAACTTTTCAAGTTATTAATTAAAATATTTTTACAACTCAAGATTTTCTTTTTGTGTTCTTACTTCTTCGTTGCTAATGCACATTTGTCTTGCAGCCAGTTGAGATGAGTCTTAAGTAGAAATTGGAAAGTAGTTACATACCGGTATCACAGAAAAGCTGTTTTTCTGTACTTTCAAATGCAATAAACGAAAAATCTGGATCAGACTTCTGTATAATCTCACAACTATTTGAAGTCGGCAGGGTTAAAACTTGTAAAATATCAGACGGTGAGAGAATTGGGTTTGAAGTTGAAACAACTATAAAGGTGGAAAGTCGTTAGTAACCATAACGATTTAAAGTAACTCACAAAACATAAAATTTGAACATGCACCAGGTGTGAAAACTGTTCAGAAATATTTTTAGCATCAATATCTAAAATAAAAAAATGTTACTGCTGAACACCCCCTAAAGTTTGGAAGCCTATATCCCAAAACTAAGCCTTGCGACTTAAGACTCATGCGAGACATTTATAATGTTGAGGAATCCAGCTTTTAAACCAACTATACTGTGCTATCTGTATCGGGTTCGTTACCCTAGGAACTTAATGAGTGCCATGACTCAAACACCGGAAGTTGAGTGAAAAAATTGGGCTTAAAGCTTCAGATAAAAACAGGAAGATTTAAGTTAAGGACATGGTCGTAAGTTCATCGTGACATAATTATGTTTATCAATCTCTCACACATATGGGGGAAACGCAAGTAATGGTGAATTTGCGTTTTCTACTGTGACATGGCTGTGAAGAACTTTTTTTATAGGAAGGATATTAATGTTTATTTCCACTTCCTTTCTTTAATCTAGTAAGTGCCCGTAACTCATGATATACTGCTCGAATTCATAGTGTAAATTATAATAATGGTAATTTTAGAGAGTCTTTGTCGGAATAAAATTTGTGTGATTGTTAAGCGCTCTGGGCTGTTTGGTATGGGTAAGGCGTTATAAAAATCAATTTCATTATTATTATTATTATTATTATTATTATTAACTGTCCGATAAAAGTTCACCTTTGTTCTGAGAGCAAAAGATTTTTAAGGGCTTCTTTGAATTGCATATATATGAAAAGAAACGCTAAAATGTTTTTTTTTCTGGGAATAAAAATCAGGCATTCAAGTTTTTCTGCACAATGTAACATTAATAGTTGCAGTTTTCCATTCTTATAAAATATATTATAAATGATTTAAGTTCATTTATCATTCTCAATATTTTTTCATATCTTCACACGGCCGCATGCTTAATTCCTTAACGTTATGAATGAATGTCCTTTGTACCTGCTATAGAAGTTTTGTGATGTTTTATACAAATCGCCTGAAATGACAAAAAAAAACCCAAAAAACAAAACAATGTGAATATAAAATACCATCATCAAAAGTTAGCATTACCACTGGTTTCAACGGCTCGAATGGTCTAGTGTATGAACCAAACATGACCCCCCCTCCCAGCTACATCCTTACTTAGAGTTCTCTTTTGTTTGATTATCCCACCCAGGACCCATTAAAAATTAATACTTGTATTAGTCTACAAATGCAAGAGTAAGCGCAAAGAACACAACATTCATAAAATTAAGGGTTTTGGAATTCGAAACAAAAGATTGAGAATGATAAATTAACATTAATCATTAATTTATAATATATTTCAAATCAGAGCTTTATGCATGGAAATCCTGTTTTTCTCTAAAGAAACTTAAAGTCACCTTTTGCCATTACAAGTACAATGTAATTCCAAGCGCTGAAATGGTTCTTAACTTGAGTGCTCAATTTTGATCAGAACTTGTCGCTGCTTTATGAAATTGTCGTTCAAAATGTACATTAGTTTTTAAAAGAACTTTCTAATATTTTTCTCACCAATACCAACTCAACTCTTGACAATTTCAGTGATTTCTGGGTCTGAAATGATTCAAGGAGCTATACTTGTGATTAAAACCTCTGCGGAACGCAAGCAGGACGAAACCTTTATTAAAGTCTAAAATCATGAGCTGTAGCTTTTTTTTCAGCTCTCCATATCTATTCTCATACACACAAAACACAAAAAATGATGTAGTATAAAACAACTTTTTATGACTTGAAAGGGTTGTTAGAATAAAATTTTATTCTTGCAAATGTAGATCAAAAGGAGAAAAAAAATACAAAAATATGGAAATCTTTCGAACTTTATACACATAAAAGTTTGTAAAATGGATTTCGTAAGCATAATAAAGAGCATTAAAAAGAGCTCTTTCTGGTTTTCCATTTGCTGTGACATAAACAAGGGTTTTAAAAGTAGAATACTAAACGATTCGGGAAAAGAAATTCGAACAGATTCCAAACCAGATGTTTGTAAACAATGTTACCTGAACATATACAAATTTAAAGCATACAGTAAAGAGGTTTTACTTATCTGGGACTGATGAAGTTGAAAAATGAAACGTATGTATGGTGACGTTGAGTGAATCAAGGCATGATACAGCTTATAAATTATATTGCAGACTTAAAAACGTTCAACGGGTAAAATTGTTTTTGCTAGGACGAGTTTGCAATAGTTTGTCAGATATTCCTTTCAACTGCAGCCCAATGAGTTAATGTGTTAACATTTATTATCCTAGCTCATACTTAACGCAATGACTTTTTTTCTTAATGAGACCCAAAAAACTTTTAAAAAGATTCATTCAACAACATTGAATTTTACAGAAACCAATAATATTTGAACGGAAATGAGCAACAGGGATATTTTCATCAAACCTTTCACACTACCAGTCTTATTCTGATTTACAACATAGATAAAATAAATAAGGATGTATAAAAACAATAAAGCACTCGTACAGAGTTTTTGGATTAAAACAGCGAACATGCACATAATATCGAAAATAGACAGAGTTCGCTTAAAGCAATTTGAAAACAAGTCTAAAATAAGAAGCTTTTTATTCTCAGTTATAATTACTAATGTAGATAAAAGTTCTTTGAGATTGCATTTTAGGCAAGTTCAAACTTATTGTATTTATAGCAAATGTCCTTGAAATGCGACAAATGGTTTAATTAAAACAATCAAATTAGAAATAGGCCCGTTATAAATAAATTCTTGAAGCTCTCAAACTATTGTACATGCAGTGACGTACTTTCAAAAGCCTTTAAGCCTGATTCCCGCACACAAGTTTTCAGGGCTTAATTTTATGTGATACACGTGAGTTTAAAATAAAGTATTATCGATTGGAACACATTTTCAACATAAAGCAAAGTTTTCGAATTAGTCCGAATAAACACTATAAATATTATAATAAGTGAAAAAATGTAAATTGGCCAAACATAATCTTACGCTTTGCTTTTTCTCAAATAACAAATCATATGCATATTTTTGCCGGTCTAAAGTATCTGTTTCTTGTCCAAGTGTTTTACTAGTAAGGAGGGGTTTAAGTAACAAAGTTAATGAGAAATATTCTTGCTATGAGTATTTTCCTGTCTCACTGTAGCTCTCTTGTCTTTTGTACAACTCGCTCCCATGGGCTAGAGAACGACCACTCTCATTTCGTCGTCATCATTCGCACGAACTCTGGAAATGAATAAATATAGGAAAAATCTTGATGAAATAAAATAGCATAAAAAATTTCTAAAATTGTAAAAGTACATAACTTTCTTTTAGAAGTGACGCATCAGAATCATCTTCAGGTCTTTACCAAAGTAACTTGCATTGGCTTCAGAGAGAAATCAAAATGACTCGCAATGAAATGGGAGGAAAGTTCACTGTGTGTTTTTTTTAGGATGCTGCAGTACAAAGAAATGAATGAGAAAAACACTAGTCGCATTCAGTGAAGAGACTGCTTATGCAATTTGACGATAACACTTTTACACGAACAGCAGAGTTAAGGTAATGGTTCGGGATCAAATCATTCTGTCAAGTCCCAGTCATACGCTTTAATACAGGTTACATTTGTCAAATATTGCCTTCTTTCATTTGTTGTATAGTAGACCAAGCTTTCCTTGCTGATAAATAAAGATAATTAATTCGCTCAGCATGTTTGAACTACAGATGCAACATTGATGAATATAACTTGGTTGTCCAAACAGCAATAATAAGCATTAGCTGTATATCTCCTATTCTAAATATTACTTGAATGTGCCAAAAGGCAACCTGTTTTTTTAACACTTCCTTCAACTAAATTTATACTTGTAGAAACAACTTTTGACTAAAAATTGCTAGTTAAAAAATTCAAAATGTCATTTACATGCTAAAACAGCCGTATACAATACATTCTTTGTTCATATAACGCTGGTGGGCCTTACCTTCATAGTTGACCTGCCCGTCGCCATCCATATCAG
>BMAT01011867.1:228275-242584 GCA_019649035.1 Elysia marginata | reverse complement strand
CAAAGAAAGAGAGAGAGAGACAGATCGAGAAAGAAAGAAAGAAACATAGGTGCACCCATGAGGAGAGAATAGGAGAAAAAAAAATTAAACTGACAAAGAGAAAAGCGAAAAGAGAAACATGATGGAGTTTCTAATCTGCTATCCCATTTCTCTTGACACTCTGTTATAACAACAGGACAGGCATGCCGAGGGGCACTTTCTGCCCGCGAAAGATTCAAGCCAGGACTGGTCACTACTAAGTGGTCAAGAAAATGGCCAGTATACGGTGCTCAAAGTGGCCAGAAAACTGGACACATGCGATGACCAGGATGTCCCTATCATGGTAAGCCGTGCTTTAACAACAAAAATAAAGATTAGAAATAGTTAATTATTGATTCACTGTAAACGTTTTTAATAATTTGCAAAAAGGCTTTAACTAGCATTATAACAACCCAGTTTACACACACACAATAATTGAAGGAATGCCTACTTTTGGGACACTCACACGAACCGCTGCGGACAAAAACTAGATAGGCCTAATCGCTTGCATCTGGATAAGATAACACATGCGGGGAAAGAGCATGTCTAAAAAATAAACAAAAAACCAACTCAAAGACAACCAGTCAATCAAGTCGTCGCATCTGGTCTGAGAACCGAGGCTTAATATTTGTCAAAGATACCCCACAATGTATCTTTATTTTCATTTCAAACACATTATATGTTCTCAAAACAATCTTAGAGTCTTCAGAGGAGACCTATCTCAATGGTGACACAGAATTGTTGATCGATGCTTTAGTTTGTTCGCTAAATTACTTACAGTGCAAAATGTAAAGCCAATTTGAGGTGTAAAAATGATAAGATCCAACCCCGTGTTTGCAAAACCAAAATTTAATTCAACAATTATTTTCAGTTTTCAAATCGAATTATTGTAAAAAAATATCCATTAAGATTTTCGGGCAAGTAAACTTAGAATATTTTAGTAAAAACAAAGTGTATGAATCCGATAAAATGAGTTTACGTGCGAAAATTTGTGATATAGAGTATATAAATAATCGGAAACACCTTAATTCTCTACGATGGTGAAGAGGGCATTTTGATATCGTAATTAGTTATTATAAGACAACGAATCCATGTAAACTTATTTTTTAAAAAAAAGAGAAAATTGGACTATTGGTATTATCATACTCTTGACTTAAAAGATCTAAAGCGATCTTTACACAGCACAATATCAATCTGCTACTCATGTTTGCTAATTCTAATAAATTATAGTTTATATAGTTTTAATATTTTTTCTTCTCTCCTGCTACCCAAGCCTGGAACGACACGTGTTATCTTTGCCTACAGCCCCAATGATCCAGCATCTGATGACACAATCAGTTACCATGGCAGCACCAGGGGAACTAAGTCTGTCTTACTGCTTGATCCACCCACTAGCGATAAGCAAACGATAAATCTCCCAAGTGATGTCAAAACCCTGGAGTTCACAAACAGAAACGTGAGAAATGTGTAAACATTGAAACCTTAATCAAATCTGAGAAATTGTGCTTTTTTATCAATCAAAATAAAAGGAAAATCACTGCACTGTTTTACATTTCTATACTTTGTAGATTTTTTAATTAAATGTTATCAACGACATCCCAAAGACCTAGCTTGTCCATAAATCTGTTTTGATTTTAGTTGATGCAGAATGAACTGCGAATGAGGAAAAACTATTTTGCGGTTTTTTCCTTATACAATTTTGGCATTTTGGTGTATTATGAAGCAGAAATTCGATGAGGCGAAATATAAAAACATTGTCAGAACGATACTGATAGAATTAATTCAAAATAAAAAAAACCCCAATCTTTTCACTGAAAAAATATGCATGCTATTAATTTCTCTCTCTCATCCTCCACTCTTTCTTGAAAGCTTACGCTCTCTACTTAAGGCAACCTCTACATTTCTTTGCCTGCGTCTTTGTAAAAGTCAAAAATAATTTGCTTCAATTCTAACTTAAGTTCATAAAGCAAGCACACATTTCTTTACAGTTATATTCATGCTCTGAAGTAGGCCTAAGCTTCTCCATAACATTAGTATCATGTTGCCACTCTAAATCCTATGATGGCAGGTATCTGTGCCATCAACAGACACAACCTACTGGTGCACTGCCTGGAAGATTCCTGACCTGGGAGGCAAGCATCACATGATCAGGGTAGGTTTGTGCATATATCCAGATTTTCATCAGATCCAACTTCAATTTCGTTAAGATAGCACCCAGCGAAAAATCGCTGTTTGTTTACGCTGGAAGCTAAAAAAAAATTCCAAAAAAATACTCTTATACAGTATTTTAAGATGAAATAATTACGCGGGAACGTTTTTAATTCTTGTCAACAACGTAATATTATTTTTTGTTCCAAACTTTAGTGATATAATTATTGCTATAAGTATTTCTATTTGTTTCACATTAGTATCCATCTTTATTTCGTTTATTATTCCAGATTGCTTACATATGTAATCGTCCGACTGCTGAGATAAAAGAAAAAGGAATAAAAAATAAAACCTTGTGAAAGTATAATTAAAATACATGACACTTACATATTAAAAGTGAACAAAAGCACACAAAAGTAAAAAATTAAAGTGCTTGTCGGCAACTATAAAAACAGATACTCCTTAAATCACTTTTTTGCTGAGAGTGATATGCATCAAATCTTGGTGAAAATCAATTGTTTTGTCGACCCCATTCAGCTTCCAAGCGTATTTAGACAGGAAGTTTAATAAAGATCACGAAACTTATAAACTTGAAACTAAAAACGGCAGATCAAACGACAAAAGAAATCATTACCATTTACGCTTTTTTTCTTTACATATTTAAGGTAGGTATACATAAAAAACCCTATAGGAATCCCTTCTATTTAATTAGCTCTTGAAAAAGTGTTTGCAAGCCTTAAAAAAATTCAGTTATCAAAGTTTGTATTCATTAATGCCCCTACCGCATGTCAATACTTTATAGCACCGAGTAATTTTTTTCTATGTTATTGTCATCACTTCAGTACGAGCCGGTCATCCAGCCAGGCCACGAGCGCCTGCTGCATCACATCATCCTGTACTACTGCGAGGGCAGCCTGGGTGACAATGAGCCCAGCGCCTTCCAGTGTAACCAGAACCCCCTTAAACGCGCTAACCACTGCCAGCACGTGTTCGTCGCCTGGGCTATAGGTGGAAAGGTAGGCTAATTGACACGTGGTTAGATCAGACCCAACCATTTTTTTTCAAAGAAACGAATACAATAATTTTGTCCATCATTTCTAGATTTAATTCTAGACGTGTTTCATAATTCAAAATTTTTGAGTCATTATATCCATCAGTGTTTGTGCTAAAAAAAAAAATTCAACTCTCGTTTAAAAGACTTGCAGAATTTTGTAGGGTTAATATACAAAAAGAGAAAATCTGATCGTTTTTATTCGACACATCTGGTATAAAGCTGTTGCGAAATTCAGGGCAATCAATTTAACGCGAAAAAAATTATCTACAAAATGCTTTCCTATCATCTTTTAGATAGAAGGTAATTTGTATGCGTTAGTCAGCAACTTGTTGGGAGGAAATATTTGTATGTCTTTCTCTGAGCATCATTGGACGTCCTAACTAAATCGACTTGATCTGGCACAATGATACAACTAAAATCCAGTTATCCCGCCAACCCGGCGTGTTTTCCCACAGGCGTTCAACTATCCTAGTCACGTGGGCTTCTCGCTGGGCAGTTCTGGAGATCCAGGCTATTTCCTGATGGAGACTCACTATGATAACCCCAGCATGAGAGCTGGTAAAACCAATACAATCAACCTTGTCTAATCTTCAGTAAAGAAGAAGGGTTTTCCTCATTGAAAAAAAAAACAAAAAAAAACAAATGTATGATTTGCTGCTGGTGGGTCATTTTGAATTTGAAAAAAAGACATAAACAAAAAACTAAGTGGGGCGGCGGGGAATGGAAGAGGGGAGACACTTAATAGAAAGTTCATTAGTAGGCTGTTTCAAAAGAAAAAAGAAACGTTAATGTGGCAGTTTATAACTTTTTGCTGCGCCTCAAATGTCTTTATTTGTTGAGAAAAAAATCATTAAAAACTTTTTATCACGCTAATTTCAAAACTCCTATTGCGTTTTGGAGCTGCAATAATTCTTTTGAGTTAATTTTAAACTATCTAAACTTCAAATTAGATTATTGGTTTAATGTAAAATAGTTTCAGTTTTTATGTGATATATTTAGGTAACTAATTTTTTTACTATAAACTTTAACGAGACTTATCGGTACAAACTCTTAAGATGTCATGTTTTTATTTTACTAGGCATTTCCTTGCCCATCCGCAACATCACTCAATTGATATATCTCCACTGACCAGATTTCGTGGATGACTCAGGCCTGCGTGTGTACCTGACTCGCCAACTCAGACAACACGACGGAGGTGTGCTCATGGCTGGAGTCCATGTTGACGCTTATCAAATTATTCCCCCTTACGAGCCAAGCTTCTTGTCCACAGGCTACTGTGATACAGCTTGTATTGCGGAAGTAAGGGCAAAGTTCTCCTTGCATTGTTTTATAATAATCATAACAGCAATAATAATCATAATATTAATATTAATGAGATAAATAAAAATAATGGTTTCTAATATAGCCCGGTAACCCAGTTCATGTTGAACCGACTTAATGCTTTTTTAAAGCTAAAAGTTAGTGTTATACTTATAAAAAAGTAACTTAGTTAAGACTTAGTCCATCAGTTTTGTTGAAAGAATGAGTGCAAAAAAAAAAAAAAACAATCTCACGAAACTGCAAAAATACCTATTGGAGTTCACATTTCACCTATGAAAAACAAAGCCAAGTGAATGTAACAAAGACACCTATTGTTCTGTATAATCAGATTTACATAAAACTTCATAGCGTTTGATATCAAACCCCATGATAATTTCGAATATCTCAATACACTGATTTACAATTCCCTAGGGTTTGGGTGACAATGAAATCCACGTGTTCGCCAACGTTCTTCACGCACATCTACTCGGCACCAAACTGCGCACCCGTCACTTCCGAAACGGAGTAGAGTTACCCCCCGTTCAGGAAGACAACAACTACGATTTTGACTACCAAGAGGCCAGGATGCTTGAAAGTGAAAGAACAATTAAAAAGGTTAGAGGCGGCTTAACAGCTGCAATACTATGAAGAAAGTGTTTATTGATGCTAAACTATTTAAGATAATTGTTTCATTAGGAAAGAGTAGGTGTTCTATTTAGCCAATTCAATGAATGTTTTACATCTTCATCTTTATCTGGCAGTTATAGTTTGTGCGGCTTATATATTACTATAATTTCGTAAACTGCAACTGATGTATGACTAGTGTGGTTGAATTTACATGACTGTGTCATCAGCGTTGTGATTATCTTGAGTATATGCATTGTATATACCAGTGTTGTGTAATTTGCCGCTACCACATTATACAATGCAAATACTTTAATACATATACAGGTATACCACACTGCCAATGATGTTAGTGACAACAATACAGGAAAACCACATCACAGATAATACTGAATGTAGGGCTGACAACTTACTGAGTTAAGTGGCGCGATTGTAAGCCTATAACTATAATATTATTGGCCATGTAAGAAGTTTCAAAAACTTTTTTCAGGGAGACAGTCTTATGGTAGAGTGTGAGTATGATTCTACACAGAGGACGACTGTGACACACGTAAGTTTCGAGTTTTGCTTTCAGTCTGTACCTTTCATATCGTGCTTCCAAGCAAAAGAATGTTAAACAAAAAGGTTTCAGTAAAATTGGGAACTGCTAAGGTAACACGAGTCATATGCTATCTTTATTTACATAGTCGAAATATGCCTCTTGGCCCACGCACAGCAATAACAACAATTGCCTTTTTTTTAACTTTTCCTGATATTCTGAGATTGACAACTTCT
Source organism: Elysia marginata (assembly GCA_019649035.1). Taxonomy (NCBI): domain Eukaryota; kingdom Metazoa; phylum Mollusca; class Gastropoda; family Plakobranchidae; genus Elysia; species Elysia marginata. The sequence goes on along the minus strand of BMAT01011867.1, from coordinate 236,667 downwards.
TATTTCACTTTGACAGAATACTGCGTACATGTTTGGCCGAATAGAGAAAACAGTTCTTAGTATTGTAAGGGTAGGCCTTGAAGAGAATTACGTTTTAATTTGCTTTTCTATCAAGATAACTAAGTGTAACACTTGCGAAGTTTTATGAGGCTGTTTGTGAATCTTTTCTAAGCAGTCTATTTTATATTGGTTTGTTGCACTAAAAACAATGGTTCTGACCTAAACCTGCCTGTTGGTGCGGAAATGTGTATCAAAAGATGTTCCAGAGGCTTTTCTTAAAGCTGCGTAATATTTTTTACTTACTAGGCCACACAAAGAAATGCACAATCTGCAAGAAAGAATACTAAGAGATTGTGTTCCTTAAGCTATTACGTAGATTTAGGTCAAAACCAATAATATCAGTGTAACGGTTTCTTGCATTTTCACTCTATATAAATACTTTGAATGATAAAAAGTTCTTTGAGAAAACTTGAATTAGCTAGTCTTCATGCATCGTTTTATTATGCAAACTCTTCTGCTGGAGAGCATTAGGAGTATTGAAAAAAATATTCTAATTTATAAATCATTAAAAAAAATAACCTTCAAGGCATATGGTTTTAGTTCCAGTAATTCTTGACTTATAATATTAAAATAAACTTATAGATATGCTTTTTAAGTTTCATTTTTGAAAATAATATAAAGGCGGTACAGAATTCTGAGAATAAGCAATTATGGACTAGCAGGAATATTTTGTTTCTACTTAACATTAAACAAAATAAGTAATTGAGAACCTTATTAGGGCACTGGAACTGTCAATCAAGCATGCTGTGACTTAGCAAACTATTGTCGCCTCGTCGACATACTATAGATCCCCGGGCCTAGACGAGTTTGTCATCACACGCATGTTGTTTTAAGTGGCTCCAGTGCACCGGATATTACAGCAAGAGAAATACTTTCAACATTGGTCTGACTAAAACTGACAAGAAAATGTTCAACAGCTGACAAAAACTTCACGTTTATATCAGTAAAAGATTTTTTTTACATTTTTTTTAGGGAGGACTTAGCTCTAGGGAGGAAATGTGTCTCTCTTTCCTAATCTATTACCCGCGGAATCAGTTGTCTCAGTGCACTTCCAGGTAAATATTGCAGTCTAATATACAACTGCTTCTGTAAAGCATAATGGTTTTGATACTAAAAGTATATTTTATTCTTCCACGTTTTAGGGAGGACTTAGCTCTAGAGAGGAAATGTGTCTCTCTTTCCTTATCTATTACCCCAGGAATCAGTTGTCTAAGTGCACTTCCAGGTAATATAGTGTTGGTTGGCTTCGTTACAATCTGTTTTTATTTTCGAACAACCTCCATCCCTTTGATTCACTGTTTATAAAACTATAAATCTTGTACAGATCTGAAGATGTTCCAATCATAACCACTACTGATTTTGCTTTTATTGCGTCTATCTATTCTGTGCAAGCTTTTTTATACAGAGTTCAATAACATTTTGAAAAATTGCAAGTTAGGGTCGGGATTTTCATGTAGTCAAAAGCCGTAAAGGACCTCACCCTCAGAAATCGGATGAGAATTTTTTAGAGGTTATCTTTCTATTATTTGGTGAAATTGACGTGTCTGAAAAAGGAAGCGACACCATAACTTTACCATGTTTTGTGCTTGATGTTGAGCTTTTTCATATTTGGCTGCAAGTTATACAGTTGTTTTGTAGAGAATAATTATTTTCATTCCTGTTTTTTTTACTCTTGTTCTAAATAACTCACCACAGTTTTAACAAGGGCTAATAATCGTGCGTTTTGTGGTAAAAAAATACGAGGGCGAAACTTCCATATGTTTTTTTATTCATTGGTCTGGAATTTTCTTATTATAAATTTCATATTTCAATAATGACCACTGAAATCTGTTTTGGTCGTCTTTCGTTACACAAAAAATGTACATAAATAGATTTAATTATATGGATCTAGATTCTAGGTTTGGATCTCGATTGATTCTAAGGATCTGCATGAAACTTTGAAAACATGTTCCTAAAAAAAAGGACAGTTAAAAAATATCTGAATATGCTATATAATCTTTTGGTATAATAGTTGTCACATGTATTGCTATTATCATATTATTATTATTTTTATTAATACCGTTATTATTATTACTATTTTTATTATTATCTACTAAAAGTATTCATTAAATATGAAATATCTCGATTACCTAAGCGAAGATTATGTTGAATGCCGGATTGTGTGTGAACCTCTGTCTTCACCCAGGATGCTGTACGTAATTCCTGACCAGTTTTCCGGGCACTCAGCGATCAACATCGTCGACCACCGCCTGGACTGGACAGACCCCAAAACTCACGAGGGCTTTAACCACACGCTGGCTACGTCGCCTCATGCTCAAGCGTGTCTCGGCAGTCAGGGACAACTGCAGGTTTACCGCTTGTTTTGTAGACACACCAAGCAGTATTAGAATGACGCCTTTTTGTGATTCCTCAGTGTAAAAACATATTAAACTATAAACTAGAGAGATATTTTTAATATAATCTAGATTTACCATAGACAATGAAGAATTAGGTAAATCGATGTGATGCTGTAGCACGAGATATAAAATCCAATCGACTTACAAAGGCTAGCTTACCGTAGAAGCTAGCATTCAATAAAGATACCACCGTAATTTAGAGAAAAAAATTTGTCATAAAACGCAAAATCTAGCAGTTAGTGTTAGGTCGTGTTTTCTTATATTTTATTTTACACTCTTTTAGCAGTTGTGCAGAAAAGGTAGGTTGAGTTTTCGAAATCTCAAACAAAGTGTAGGCTGAAGAACAAATACACACATTTCTTAAATTCCATATTAACTAAGTAGAATCTAGGTTACATCTAGATCGAGAAACTAAATTAAGTGTCTAAAACCATAACTTAGATTTATAAACTGTGAGTCTTTAATCTGAGTGTCAAATTTTCTTCCTTTTTGAAAGAGAAACGGCACTGAATTACTATTATTTATCTGTAATGGGGAGGGCATTTTTACAGACTAATGCCTACCATTTTTTCAAAACTTTAAGTAAAAGGTCCCTTATGAACGAAAAAGTTTCACCCTTTCGATTTTTGAGTTCTGAAGAATTGAGGTTCGATTTAGATCTTAAAATCTAGATGAGGAGTCTACATATTTGACTTACATCTAAAAATCAATTTACATAATAGGTTTAGAACTAGATATAGAAAAAATCTTGATCTAGAGTGTGTATTAGGCCTAGATGAAGGCTAGATTTTAGCACCATTTTTCTTCCTCTTCAGGCTCTGTGTGTGATCTGTTCTGTTTTGTTTTGTCTTAAAACTTAGGCTCTGTGTGTCCATTTACGCAATTCGTAACAGTAACTATTTTCACTAATAGTACCCGTAATCAAAGTTTGCCTAGCAACAAAAACAAGAATGAGGAAAATCATTAGGGAAAATAATAAGTTTACGCTCCGATGAACCCATAAGAAAAAAACGACAAAAGGGTGTTTGCTTTTTTACTCGAGACACAAAAGACGTTTATCTATTACGGAAAGCATGTCACCAAAACTACGAAACCAGCTCTTGTTTCGTTTCAAAGTGTGTTTACATGTAAAAAGCAAAAGCAGCTGGTTTGATTTTAAACTAGAGTCGACATTCTCAACCACATTAAGGTCAAGAAAGATGTGGAGAGATAGCACACAATCTAAAAGCAATGTATCAACAAAAAGCTTGGAAATTCGTGTCAAAGTGCAGGAAATCTCATAAGCTTGAATTCAAATGCATTGCCACTATTAGCACTGAGGATCAAATCTAAAAGATCGCGATGCAGAGATCTTTGTTATTGGAAATGAGGACTGATGATAGATGTTTTTTTAACTCTGGGAGATTATTAAAATCAAATGCTTGCAAATATACCCACAACACATTTGGTTATATCGCTTTAAAATCAACAAAAAGTGTCTCAATTTTTACCTTTGAAAAGCTTTCTGAGAGACTTAAGGTTCCTTATGTTAAGACTATAAAGATCAAGATATCAGCATTAATTTATCTTTTCAAAGAAATTATAAGTTAACAATAAAAAGTACAGCAGTTTAAACAAAATTATATACTATTTAAAGGGTTTACTGTGGCCCAAATACGAAATACCTGCTTGGGTAACACCAGCTTAGTTGAGTTAATGATAGAGTAAGTAAATCACTTTAAATTCAAGCGAAAGCTGCCTGTGAATTTCTTTTTTTTATGAAATGTTAACTAAATCGAATATGGTTTTTCGTAAGTAAATTCTTGCTCCATTCTTCTTTGCCTGGTACGGGTGTCACATCTTTTCTATGTTAGCTGTGTGTTACCAGACTTGATCCTATCCTCAAACTCCAGCCATAACAACTATCAAGTCTAGCACTTGCATATATTGATACATTTTTATTGCTGCATAGCTTATTATAACATTAGTGAAAACGATTGGTTTTTTTGCAGGCCAACTTGCAGACAATTCAACCAACTAAGATCAGCCATCCGTACCAGAAGCCACAGATGTGTCCCACCTAAAACACCGCCATTCTTCAATAAAATGGATATTCACGTTTTTAGAGATTCAAACTCCTTTTTGTGTAAACCGACTTTGTCCGTACAGAAAATAACTGGTCATTTAGTAATGCGCATGTGATGTCTGTATAATATAGTATTTTATTGGAACATTTAACTATATCAGTTTTTAATACATAACGTTATAGTTAACGGGCGGGGGCTTTTCTCTTAGATGAGGAAGTGTTGGTATTTCGCATAAATTAATTAAGACACATTTTAAACAAGTAAAGGGATTATAGCGTATCGAGCTTTCATATTCTTTTCCTAGCCTATTTTCTGTTTATTTTTCTCTCCTTTATGTTCTGCTGAGTCCAGTTTTTTAACTCCTCGTTATCTCTTTCTTTTCCTCCTCTCCCGTTCTCTTTACATCAACTGCCCCCTCCCTTCGTTTCTTCAACTTTTCTTCATCATCACTTCTTCTTCTTCTTCTTCTTCTTATTATTATTATTATTCTTGAGTCTGGATGTGCTACTTATACGTTTCTCGGAACTCCGGACCTTTCTTGTTTCTGCCTTTTTTTATAAAGCATTTAAAAGTAGTTATCACATGAAATTTGTATGTGTGTTCGTGAAAGAATGGTGTTTTTTGCAGTAATATCATTATTTTTTTACAGCGGCTGATCTTTGGGATAATTCGTTAATTAATTGAAAAATTACCTAATCATTGAAACCCTGAGAGCTGTTTAGTGTTGCTGACATCACAACTGTTTATTATGATTCGCACGAAACAATGGAGAATAGCCATAGGATTGTTTAGGGTTCGGACTTCAGGTCCCTATGTGCTCAAGGTACACCGTATGGAAAAGAGATCAGCATGTATACGCATATGTTTTCGACTTGCTGTCGTTGCGTTTATCTAATCTTAAGAACACCCAGATGTGTGCACAGCTACACATCAACTAGTGGTTAACAAGTTGCTGTTGTGTGGTGACGTAGAGAGAAATCCAGGGCCACCCAAGACGTCATGATCCAAACAAGCCATCCACTCACTCGACGGCTCAATACAAGACTCGCCCTAATAAACAGATACGTCATAGCAACCAATAACGAAAGTTCTTTCGGTTATAAACGGACTAGCACAACGCTTTGATAATGTCGAACAAAAGATAAAGAATATTGAGCTAAAATGGCTGATGTAGCAAAAGTTACGACTGAACTCAACGACAAAGTTACAAAGGTGTCAATGAAAAATGAAAGTGTTAGAAATGAAAATAAGAAAGTTAGACTATCAAATATGGAGGACAACATTGATAGTCTGGAAGGACATTCACGAAGATCTCATGTTAGTTTCAGGGATATTTTCAAACAAAAAGAACACACTAAACTTGGAGTGAAGACTTTAAAATGATGTCACGGAATGCCCAAAGTGTCTCACAAAAACTAAAATAATGACAATTCTCGTGTTCAGTTTTGTAAAAAGTTCCATATTTTTTCCCATCAGAAATCTACAGTTGTAATACTGAAAGATATAAAAGGACCTTCCCCAGTTATCATTGTATAACCGTGTACAGTGAAAACAAAAGAGGCAACAACTTTGGACGGCAACTGACACAAATATGTAGAGAAAACAAGCTGTAAATATTGAATGAGCGCACATAGGGAGACCGTGAGGGAAATGTAATTTGAATTGCCAATAAGGGAAGAACGATTGTTGATTATTGTAAAGCGAGATACGACGTTTTTAAGTTATAACTAGAATGAAAGTTCATGCAAGACCAGAATCTGACAACTTTCCGCTGGTTGTGACGCGTCCACCAAAGGATAAAACTAGGCTTACAATTCAGCTAAGTAACCAAAGCAGCCAATCTTATCAAACAAAGAAACTAAAGTGGGAATCCAAGTTAAAAGAAAACTACACTCAAGGTACAGCCGATATCTTCCCAGACAAATTGCACTGCTTTGAAGAGAAGTTAAGTACAAACATAAACGAAGCTTTGGCTACAATCACCACAAACATAAAACACCTAAAATTTACACTAAGTTGAAACCAAACAATGAATCAAGGCAACCACTGTATTGGGATAGAGAGTGTGAATTATGTAAGGAATTTAAATATGCTAATTTAAGATGTTTTCGTCAGACTAATTCGATAGACGACCTAAACAAGTTCCTTGAGGCCAAATATCTTTCAAAACGTTATGTGCTACTAAGAAGAAAAAAAAGACTTAGAAATAGGGACGAGACTAAAGAGCTATTCAACCTCACCACACTCAAGGTGCTTTTGTAAAACAAAAAACACATTATACAACCACCTGCACAAAACTTAATAACCACAATACCAAACAGACAATGGGTACAACATTTTAAGAAACTACTAAACCCTAAAGCCAATTGCACAAGTCAGGAATTCAACCAAATAGTAATAAACACAGTAAAGACGTTCGAAGACAATAACGACATGAAATGGTAAAAGATCCTATCACCAAAACAGAAATACTTGAAAAAATCTCAACATTAAAAGAAGGGCAAGGGGTGGGATTTGACTGCATATCAGCAGATCTTATAAAAAATAGTAGTAACGTGCAACTAGTAATTTACATGTAGAAACCTTTTTACTGCATATTTGAGAAAGGCGTTTATGCCATAGAATGGCATTCATTTCCCTTCACTTCTTAGACAGGTTCTTGCTATCTTTAGGCATAATATTTGTTCATTCCCGTCTTACTGCCACGCAATATAAGAATGTTGATTCCCTAAAGCAACGTTTTTCTCTAATCAAATAAATGCAACGTAATTGGCTTTGGTACACTCTTTATCTATGCAAGCCAAACAAACTCTTTAAAGTATTGCAATAGATTGGGATTATAGTGTCGATGATGAGTTGCAGAACTCTAATAACTTTATGAAGCATTATAAATAGACTTTGCTGTCTCTAATAACCGCGATTCAAAGTTTTATGAAGTATTTTTTAATACAAATTTTCCACTTTGGTTTTTGAAATAATATGGCAACAATGCTGAGATTGGAGGAAATAGAAAAACGGAACAATGTCTGTTTCCACGTATCTCAAGTATCTTTTGACCATATTAACCATACTTATTTTGAACTACTTCGATTGTCTACTGTCAGATAGAAGTTGAGTCCACTGTTTATAATAAAGACTGTTTACAATATGATAACAAGATGGGTTGATATCAAGTTCATACAACAAGAAAAAAAAAGAAAACAAGAGAGCAACAGAATGGTGTCGATATGATATTTTTATATTTTATTAATAAATACATAATTACGTTGTAGCAAAATGTTTAGTTTTTATACAAGGTAATAGCCTAGAAGGTTTTTTAGACATGGTGAAAGAAACATTAGTTCAAAGCTGTTTCATATACTTTGGCCTTGCTCTACTAGACAGCATAGGAAACGTGAAGACTCTTTCCAGAGTACATTCTTACTCATTTAAGTGGAAAACAGGAATATTGTCAACGTTCAAAAATAAGCTTAAATTAAAACCAATGCAATTTGGTTTATTATCTGAAGATCTGAGAATGAAGTCACAAAAAGGCGTATTGTCAGTGTAATGTGTCATTGTTTGAACAATTGACAAAAGCTACTGATACACCTAAATTAGTTGTATCATTAATTATTTATAACTTTACTTCCTACAAAGATCAGTTGTGACCAGTGCGGCCTTTTACTGAAATCTAATGTGAGACACTGTAACGTCTCCCTTGATGAGCAGATGATCAGTACGATGCATAGGCTGGATACGGTGGTTGAAGTCTATGAAGTGTTGATTGTTCACTGCCACCTGTAGAGTTGGTGAAGAAAACAAGTCATACTAAATTCTCAGCTGAATTGAACAGGAGTCGCAGTAGAGCTGTGTAGATAAGCAAGTCAA
>BMAT01011867.1:174911-186093 GCA_019649035.1 Elysia marginata | reverse complement strand
AGAATAAGAATTATAATTCTACTAATAGTAATAATAATAATAAAAATAATAATAATGAAAATAGAAAACATTTTTTGCCAACCACTGTGGGTTAGGAAAATGGCTGAAATCCTCCAATTTTGTATTGATAGGTAGGGTAATGCATCATTCTAGAGACATGCACCAACATCTGATCATTTCAAGGCAAAACTGTGGAGAATTTTTTTCGTTTTTTCTTGTTTTGTGCCATGTACACTAATTAACGGATGACGAAGTAATGACCTAGCTTAGCTCCAATAGGTACGACTATTCTGGCGGACGTTTGAGAGAACCATGACGCCATATTTCATTCAACTTCGAGCCAAGTAGATCTAGGCTATCTATCTCTGCTTTAAACAATATTGCAGTAGCAAATCCACTAATCTATACTCAGCTGTTTTAAGTTTTAAATCCACCGGCATAAACAAAATCCTGCTATAGCATCTCTATACCCATAAATGTATGCTATCAAGATTAATCTTGCAGCAGAAACTCACAGTATTGGATCAAAAGAGAAGATGAGAGAAGAAGAGACAGAACTGTACTCACAGATGTAAACATAGTTAGAGAAAATAGAGAGATAGAGATAGAGAGAAAGCGAGAGAGAGAGATAGATAGATAGATAGATAGATAGAGAGAGAGATAGAGAGAGAGAGAGAGAGAGAGAGAGAGAGAGAGAGAGAGAGAGATGTGAACAACGCTAAACTTGGAAAAAAGAACATGAGTTACAAAGCTCCAACACGAAATTTCTATTTAGACAGTGTAGGCCTACTACCCAAGATGAGAGCTTGATTTAAAGGATTTGCCAGTTCTAACTGTTCTAACTTGTAGATCTATTCAATATCAAGATTATAGCTAGATTTAAACCATAGGTTTAAACTATAGGTCTAGGAAGAAGAAGAGGAGAAAAACACTGTCAGGACAACAATGAGGAGAAGGCGATGGGTGTTCACCAAAGTAAACGATTCTATCTTGGCCATTGCAGAAGAACTAGATCTAGATGAAATTTTTACTGAGCTGTTTAAAATTCACATATCGGTATAAACTAAAAGCCTACTATAGAACATATATCTAGATTTAGATGTATGTTATCAAGATCAATCTTGCAGTAGAAACATTATAGGTTATGGCCAAAATATAAAGTGAGAGAGCAAGAGACAGACAGACATGTAACCTAGAAATTGATTTAAAGACGAGGGAGAGACAGAGGTAGAGAAAGAGAACAAAAAGAGAGAGAGAGAGAGAGAGAGAGAGAGAGAGAGAGAGAGAGAGGGAGAGAGCAATGTGAACTATGATAAAGAAGAGAGTGAAAAGATTATGGGGAGATAAAAAATAAAGTACAGTCGTTAACAGGAAACATACAGACAGGATGTTAGATGCGTAGAACTAGAAGGTAAGTCTGCGGAAAGAAAAAAACAGACTCGATTTACTACAACAGACTGTGTTGGGAGAAAATGGAAAGAATGGAACTTTTAAATTAGAGGTTAGCCTATTCTTCGATTCCTTACTTAAACAAATTCCATTATCTCTATTGAAATCAACGAAATTGCGTGCAATTTGCAAGTCTACTTCGTTTTAAGCCTACATTAAAAAATAATGCTGAAATTTGGAGAAGATCTAAAAAGCGCCAATTTTATGTTCATAGGTAGTACCACAGTGTGAACATTTTGTGGTTGGTTCATAGAGACATCAATCTCATTAGTTTTTGTCATTTTTACAAAAAATAGTCCTAACGTCTCTCTTAGTAGTAAAGCGCTATCGCCTCTGTTTGTAGTAAAGCGATGTCGCCTCTGTTTGTAGTAAAGCGCTGTCGCCTCTGTTTGTAGTAAAGCGCTGTCGCCTCTGTTTCGCCTCTGTTTGTAGTAAAGCGATGTCGCTTCTGTTTGTAGTAAAGCGATGTCGCCTCTGTTTGTAGTAAAGCGCTGTCGCCTCTGTTTGTAGTAATGCGCTGTCACCTCGTTTCTCAGGTGCTTGGCCAGAGCGTCGGGGCATATGATCGCAGATCTAGGTCGAGGTTTATGACCTCAAATTTGGAAGGGTACATTAACTGTGGTGGATGAGTCCATATCTAAATTCAATCTGGGAAAGGTCCTTTTCGACATTTGAAATCTGAAAAACGCTCCAAGCTCAGGATATAGATTCTAAGCCTGGCCTTTTTCAGTCTAATCTTCCCTCACATACCATTCACTCCCTTCAAATTATGATAATCATAAGAGCGCCAATGGCGCAATCTTTAAAGCGTCGTACTATTAATAGTCGAGGGGTGAGAAAGTTAGGGGTTCGGATCTCAAACTCGAGAACTTCTGTTTTCAATTCTCCTAAACAGTTGATTGGTCTATATTTTATCGATGAACTTAGTTATATGGTTTAATGTGTTTTTCTAACTAACAGCTTATCATGTTATCTTTCTTTGTTTAGATGAAGAACATGGCAGTGTAGGGTCTTTTGATCTAACTGGGGTCGGCGACTCTCATATAAGAATCGTTTTTCTTTCCCGCAACCAGTCTTAAACAAATTAATAAGAAAAAAATCAATAGCAACCATTCATTAAGCGCTCCTTCAAAAGCTTAAAGTGCTTTACGACATCAGGAAAACAGACACAGTAAATATATTTAACTGCAATGATTACACATTACATTAGTAACGTTTAAACAGGCTTACAATATATGTGGTCACTCAGAGACAACATGAAAGCACTTTGTATAGGCCTATATGAAAGGAAATCAAAACTGATTAACGTTATCAAATGCAAATTGGGAGCAGTGTGGCAGAGTGGTTAGAGCGTTGGAATCTAGATGTGGAGGTCGCGGGTTCGATTCTAGGCTATGTTATGTTGCCTTTGTCTTGATAAAGTAATTTACCCTAACTTTTTCCATTCAACGCATCTATAAAATGGGTACCCAACTACAGGCAATTATTGAAATTGTGATATACGCTTTCAACACACTGCATATGGGTTAAAATGGCTTTCAAATATTTTGGTTTGCTGGGGCATTAGTGACGCTGCTCTGTGGCGACACAGTTACGCTGTACCAGAACAGAGATACAAGACTAGTAACAAGAGAAACGCCACGCCATTACAATGAATGGTTTCAACAGCACAAAAACAGACACATGTGCACAACAAATTTGATGGACCATTTGAAATGATGGAAGTGAAAATTGCCAAAATACTTTTGAATCGTTCCGTCGAGCAGCATGGCCTGCAGTATACTATAATGGTAAGTGACGGCGACTCCAAAGTTTTCAACAGACTTCTTAAGGTGAAGCCTCATAGCCCAGATGGGTGTCTTTCAAAGAAAAATTTATGAAACATGTTGAAAAGCCCCTTCACAACCTCGCGTCAGATTGCAGTAAAAAGGGCATCGATATTGTCGGAAGGAGACATGGTCGTCTCACAGCCGATGCCATTCGAAAACTCCAAAACATACCCAGCGAGCAATTCGTGGTAAAAAACTATTGAAGATATGAGGCGAACCATTTTAACCCCCACTCCCCTCTCCGAGACCAGTGTCCTGGTGTTTTTACGAACAATCAATGGGGCAGTATCTTTACCCATTATTATAAGCACAAGCAGCGGGTGAACGCGCCCCTTTATTACACACTTCTCAATGAGCACTTGCAGACCATTTACGAAAGACTCACATCTATGGATCTTCTGAGAAGATGAGAGGGAAAGGCATCACATAATCAAAACGAAAGTTTCTGTCATTCTATGTGGTCAAGGTGTTCAAAGATTGGGTAAGATAAACAGGGTCAGATTTACTCTGGTATCAGCAGCAGCTGAGTTTAACAACGGCTCATCGGCGATATCTAATTTTAAAAAAAACCGACGCTCGACTCTGAGGTTGGTGAGCACGGACTCCGTCTAAGTAGATCAGACAAAGAGAGAGACTCGACCAAAGCCTCCAAGAGCAAACAGAAAACAGAAAAATCTAGAAAGAGGAATGATATATGAGCGGGAGCAATTGAAAAGACTTGAATTATGAAAGGAAAAATATTAGAGCGGCAGCAATTAAAAAGGCCTGAAAGGAAAAACATTAGAGCGGCAGCAATTAAATAAGCCTGAAAGGAAAAAAAACTAGAGCGGCAGCAATTGAAAAGGCCAGAAAAAGTAAAAAAATTGAGCGGCAGATATTGAAAAAGCCTGAAGGGATAAAGGAGCCGCGGAGTGAGGTCCAGCATATCAGGCTGTCATGTTCTAAGATGAATAATCATCTGTTGGAAAACTGTTTTTCAATCGCGTTTTTTTGCCTGAAAACATTATCTTGTCCTTTGTTTATCGTCCGATTTTCTTGAATTTTGTATATTGTTGGTTTTTAGTGCGGTAAATACAATGACGTGGGTAATTTTGGATATCGCGTCTAGCTTACTAGAATTTTCGAAAATTGGGGGTGGGGGGGGGAGAGGGGGGGTTGAAATTGATGTTTTAAAACGCCCACGTCATCGTGCAAACATGAATGTTTCTAACGTATTTAGAATCATGAAATGATTTGGATACAATTGTAAGAGTAGAAACGTTTTGAAAACCAGCAAATATCTAGATAAAAATTTTAAAAGGCGGCAGTCAACATGGCAACCGTAGTAAGTAACATAGACTTACTGAGGGCCTTGTGGTAAAACCGAACCTGACTTTGATAGGCGTCGATTCAGTGGATCTGATGACATCTTTCTAGTCACGAGATGATAGTTATGATGTAAACCAATTTAAGACTGTGCCTCGAATCCCAAACGTCTCTAAGCGTTTGCTGGTCAATGGTGTCGAATCACATTGACAGACCTAATAATGCCAAAACAGATACCTGACCTTTATCAATTGCTGGCAGTAAATCCGATGCAACTCTAAGCCGAGCCGTTTCTATACTATGATGCATTTTGTAGGCTATTGGAACTTTTCATTCAGGGAGTTGGTATTTAGGTATTTTTTGAATTTATTAAGGATAATCTTTTCAAGCTTGTTTGTCTGTTTGGTTTTTCTAACGTCCCAGTCAACTTCGAGGTTATATCAGAGACGGCGCTGGGGACAACTGAAAGCGTGCTGCCACACTGTGATGCAAGAAGCGCTTGCATACACCACACTCAGTCACATTACCCTGGCACCGGGCCGACCAGACTTAACACAAAATCTATAATGTCAGACACTAGGTGGATTGGCTGCTAATATCAGTTTTGAAGTCCTTGGTGTGACTTGGCCGGGGATCGAACCACGCACCCCCCGATCTTTGAGCTAAACCACAGAGCCGGTACCTTTTCAAACACTTTGGATAAAAATGGGAGATTAGATACTGGTCTATACAATTTCATAGAATTTGGATCAAGGTTTGTCCTTTTAAGCAAGTGAGTTACAATGGCATGAATCTGGAACCATGCCTGAACTCAATGAATTGTTTATAAATTTGGTAATAGGGGGCAAAAGAATGATGTCAAGATTGTCTTTAAAAGGTCAGCATGTGTGGAAACTAGCTCAATATCTTCAAGATCATATTTTTATTTATTTTTTTTTGCAACCATTCTTTCTTGGTTTCTTCTATTACTTTTTCCCTACGATTTTGACTACTGCGTTAGACGATAACAACTGTCCGTGATTGGTACTGGTTATCATATGTAGAAAAAGACAGATAAGACTTATGTAAGCGTCTAAGTATCATAAAAGCATATAAGTGAAGCCAATTATCATGAGAGCAACGCTGTCTCGAGATGAGAACAATGATATCCTAGTTATAAACATTATTGTTTTAATACAGAGAATTATTTGGTATCTAACCTGAGTACAGTTACCCCCCTTCTAAAGAAAACCAGAACTTTTAATTCAGTAATACACAAACTAATTACGTTAAATGAATCTACAAAATTTGATTACAAACTTAGCTAAAACATTTTCACCAAAGATCTCACAAACTACATAAGCCCTGTTTTATTTACCGGGGATTGAAGTGAAGGACAACATCGCCATCGTCCTTGGTCGGCATCGTACACAGGTTGATACTGAAGCTGCAGTAAAAATCACATAAACAAAGTTTAGTTAACGAGGGTAGTTATTGGTCTCTTTTGTATCGCATATTCATTTTAAAAAATTGTTTTATTTCAAACGATTTTTTTCTTGCTTTCACAATGTGAAGCTTTCAGTATGTCTATGCTGCGACTGACAGTGCAAAACTGGATGATAAAGACTAAGACGAGCTCGATTTGGCGACAAAGCATTGTCATGGAATACCATCACATATACTCAAAGGCTCTCTTCCCTAAACATAACGATAGTATTAGTAGAATAGAGATCAAGCAGCCGAAAAAGTCAAACTGTTTCTTAGCACTACGCCACCTCACAGCTTAAACCACGTCGCCATTTCACCCGGGAATTCACAAATACTTGGTGATATACAACATACACAAAGGGCAAACGGTACCATTTTAAGGCATGCCTCATGCAAATCACAGTGTAAGGAATTATAATGAGTATTGAAGGCAGCCAATGCCACATCGGAATTTATTGAAGATTAAAGCAGTGAAATTAATAAGACTTCAGTAAAACAGCACAAAAAAGCCTGCCTTTAGAGTGCTTCGGAACTTTGACTTAAGGCATCTTTTGTACCCATCACTTTTTCACTGCAAGTCTTGACTTCAACATTACAGAACCTTTCAACACAATATTTACAATGTTTTAGTACCTAGTTTCGGCTATGGGTCATCTTGACTGCCCAAGAAATATTTTTGATAATAGATCGTTCTGTACTTCCTTCTCATTCTCTTACTTCATATTTAGGATAATCTTGGCCTAAAACTTCTGTAAAAATTAGAACACCTTACGCGAAGAAACAGAAAATAAAAACGAAAAAGAAAAATTACAAGAAAAACCTAGGTTAACATCAAGGCCTAATCTAGACTCTAGATCAATATTTCTAAATTAATAATTATTAATACTTAGATAGACCATTTAGATCAATTTCTAGATAAGCCCTCACACTTTAGACAAGTATCTATGTATATTCTTCCGCATTTCGATCTTTTATATCTTGGCTACTCTGGCCCAACAACAAAGATAACATAACCGGTCACATTAATTGAGCCATATATATATATATACTACCTGAAAAAAATGTATGAGGTTATACCTTGTATAGTCCTTTTTTGCGATGCCAAAAATATGCAGCTCCGAGCCAAGTGGAACTCCATCCCTCACAAACTCACTGTATGGCACAGATAACTGGAAACAGAGATGCGAAAAGTCTTTAATTGTTATATCAGTTCGGGTCTTAAAATATATTTTTAAGCGGAGGAAAGTCACTTTTCTCAAATAAGCCTACATGTATTTGCATAATATTGCTAAGTAATAACAGTTACAAGAAAGAACGAAACAAAAATTATTTCTATTCAGTTTAAGCTTTGTTTAAAAATATTCAGCTAGAAAATGCAGAGGGAACAGAAAATAATTAGTCCTAAGATTTAAAATTATCGCAGTTATAGCCAAGATCATTACATATTTGTAGCTTACTTTTTCCTCATTAATGTTATTTCTCTCACTCTGCTTTATATACCAACTTTTAGTAATTGTATTTAGGTGTAAAAAATTTCTTTAGGATTTTAGATGTTTTTAACAGCAAGGCATTTAGCCAAATGTTCGAAATGCTTCTATCTTTTTAAAATCTACTAATTACCTTGTATTTCTTTAAATACTGATAAAGAATATGAAGTTGACGATATACATTTGGGTTATTTTAATGGTGGGTATGATAAATGTAGGGATAAGTTATCAATGGTGGACTAAAGTGACGTTATATAATATATGGGTGTCAACGGCGCATGGGTGTTCTTTAAACAAAAGTAAAAGAAATAGACGGTTTATTTATTCCGGTTAAGAGGGAAAAGAAAACAGTATTTCTTTATGGATGACCAGAGCAGTGGAGGCAGTATTAATAAGAAAAATAAATTATTTAAAAACTATTTAAAATGTACAACAGTTACTTCAGTTTTTACAAAAAGAAAGAAGACTGATGCAGGTAACTATAGGCCTATCAGCTTGATATGTATTTTGTGTAAGATTTTGGAATCAATTTTGAAGATAATGTAGATTTTTTTTGGAGTGTGGTTCGAAGTTCAATGATTGTCAGCATGGCTTTTGTAATAGAAGACCTTAATATGTAACTCAATTACTCCAGGTCATGGACGGTTTTATCAAATTTGTAAATGAGGGCAAAACTGTTTAGATTAGTATCTTGGCTTTAGAAAGGCGTTTGACACTGTCCCCCATTGCAGACTATTACGTAAGATTAAATGTTATGGCTTTACACGTTGTTCTTTGACTTGGTGCAGAATTCTCTTTAGGGTAGACGTCAAAGAGTGGTGGTGAATGGCACAATGTCTTCTTACAGGAAAGTGAAGAGCGGTGTTCCCCAAGGACGTGTTTTAGGTCCTTTATTGTTAATTTTATTCATTAATGATTTAGCCAATGTTGTAAGCTTTAGGTGTAAACTTTTTGCTGATGACACTAACATATTATACAAAAGGATATCACGGCTTCGTTTAATTGGTCTAAAGCTTGACAACTATGCTTTATTATTTCAAAATGTAAAGTACAAGATATTGGTATTAATAATCCTTCTCACTGGTATTATGTGGACCACCTAGAAACACGGTCTTTGGGGTTGACAGATCATGAGAAGAATTTTGGTGTTTTCTTTGATCAACAACTTACATTTGATTTACACATTGATGGTTGCATAAAAAAACACAGATTAATGGGTATCACGTCTAGAACTTTTGTCAGTTTGGATAGATGTTTTCTTTTTTCTATATATAAATTCCTCATCACACCTTTTTTGAGTATGGAAATTGTATTTGGTGCCCTCTATTCAGGAGACAATCTGTATGCATTGGAAATGATCAGAGAAGAGCAACTAAACTTATTACAAGAATTTTGGACAGGTCGCAGGTGGATAGATTAAAAAAATCTGCAGTTGTCAAGTCTCAAGTACAAACGAATGCGAGGCGATCTAATTCAGTTGTAAAAAATTATTCACCAATATGATGACTGGAAGGCATCAGATTTTTTACCTATTCTAAAATTACATTACGAGAGGAGGTGAATTGAAATTTTTCATGAGTAGGTGCAAAAAAAAAAAAACAAAAAAAAAAATTGGACATCATTGGTTTAGCTAGAGAATATTCAAAATTTGGAATACCTTTTAATATAAGACTAAAATGCATCATCTTTAAAAATGTTAAAAAAAACCATGTTGATCGCGAATTGATGTCTCGTAAATATATGATTTTGATTGATTTTTTGTTTCTATGATGGTGAACTGATGTCTCTTAAATATGTTTTGGTTAATTCTAGTTTTCTAATAAATTTTCCAAGTGTTCTTAAAAGAAAATAATCCTATTTAGTCTTTGTAATGATATGATTTGATATAATCTAAAGCTAAAGAAAGTTGATGGCGTTTTTACAACCAACAAAAGAATAGGAAACATTACTTACCGACTTTCCCATTGTTGAATCTCTTGGGTTTTCTTCCTCTTTGCCTCTGGTTTGCTAAGCTTGTGTGTTTATCAGTAAATTCCCGGAGAGTCCAAAAGGCAACGGGTATAAATGACAGCTTTTGCAACGTGAAGCTGGGTTTATATAGATATTAGTATAGTCAACAGTTTCACATGATATCACATTTGCACACTGCAAAGATAATACAAATGCCCCGAAATTTTCCTTTTTGTAAAGATGGTAAAAAACTGTTTGATTACAAATGATGGATAAGAAGGACTTTTATTTCGTCATATCATTGGGAATAATCTTATAGCCTACTTATGTCATGACGTCTTTAATTTCTCTCAACCAGTCCAAAGAGTCGCATGTCGCAATTTTCAGAAAACAAGGTGTCCACAATATGAAGAGTTCACTTCTGAGCTTCCAAGCGTTACAGTCTGCACGGATTAAAAAGAGAAGAATTTTTATTAAACACACGTACATAGGGACAAGAGGAATGAATAGCTTGTAAAAGGCATTTTCTCAAATTTCAATGACCCGTGTCCGAATCATTCGGGCTTGTCGCGTGAAATTAAGTACATCTATATTTCTTATATTGTTTATAAAGAGGATTTAGAACTTTCATTTGTGTAGTGAAAGACATCTATCCGATGGACCGCAGAATTTACGCTTTGAATTCTGGTGATGCACAGTTGGGTTTGTTTCGATATCTTAAAAAAACCTTTGTCAATATTCCAAATGAGCAGGTAGTTTCTAATGGGTATTTAACCATGAGATTGAAAGGTATATAAAATGTCATGCGTTATTGTCTGCCGATTAGCCTTTTAAGGGATCCTGTAAAATTGTTCAGTAAAGTCAATACTGATAGTGAGTCAATGAGAAAAAGGTCCTTGTTTAAGAATGTGAGGGCTATAAAGAGTTTATTTTAAAAACATTTGTTTAAGGGCTTTTGTTTAAAGATGTGAGAGCTATAAAAATTCGTCTTTCTGCCTTTATGTGTTTATAGTTATATCATATCAGTATGAATTATTCATTGCTTCCTTACACAAACACACTCTCACTCGCCCTCTCTCACTCTCTCTCTTTCTTTCTTTCTCTCTCTCTCTATCTCTCTGTCTTTCTCTCTCTCCATTTATGTCTGCCTTTTCGTGAGTGTCTGAGTATCGTTCTAAGTGTCTTTCCTTGTTTCAGGCGTCTATGTACAAGTGGGAAGGGGAGGGCTAGGTCAGATAACTGATTTGGATAACAACATGACCAAATAAGGAAAGTTTGATACACTTCTTAAAAAATTACAAAATACCTACCATGTTAATATTTGCACTCTAACCTGAGCTTATCGGGCAACAGTTTGCATAAGATGATACAGGCATTCTGTGTTTTTCTGTCAAAAGGTTAAGGCATATCATTATCAATCACCATTGTTGGAATGGAGATAGATTAAAACCCGTGATTTATTTAATATTTGGTTCCTTATTCCTTGTCATATTTAAAAAAATCATAATTTACTCACTTCGTATCAAACACATGCATGGCTTAGTATTGTTGTCTAAAAACATCAAAGTCACAGCCAAACACATTATGTCGTAATGAGGTAAAAGCTTCACACAATCGAAACTTTACCTTTAAAATTCAGAGGCACATGCAAGTTTTGAAAAATTCTTTCGGTGTGCGTTTGTGTGTTTATACCAC